>JAGFNQ010008298.1:0-20014 GCA_024364735.1 Boesenbergia rotunda | reverse complement strand
TAGACATCAATGACACAAATGAAGGTTCTTTGGGTCGATAACCAATACCGGCCCTATTGTAGACTGCCCTTTGGGCATTCAAATCATGTCTAGGGTTTTTGAGCTTGTTGAGAACTTCTCAAGAATATTCTTGAGTCTCTCAACTTCACTCTTTAATGATTTGTTTTCTTCCTCTAACAATTCATCATGCAAATCATCTACATCCTCAACCCTAGAGGATTTCAAATGTTCAATCTCAATTTTCAATGACTTAATCTCATCCTCTAACATTTCAACATGCAAATCATCTATGTTATCATCCCTAGATGACTTCAATTGTTCAATTTCTAATTGCAATGATTTAACCCTATTCTTTGACTTTTTCAACATATTGGTTAAACATGCAATAGCTCTATAACATTTTTCAAGTTCGGGAGAAGTTACCTCTTCATCATCCGAAGATGATGAAGCCGCGTTTGAGGAGTTGGAGGATTCATCACTGCTCTCTTCTCCAAGAGCCATGAGTGCCACGTGTCGTGTACTCTTCTCCTCGTTTTCTTCATCGGATGAACTTGAGGAGGATTCATCCCAAGTGGCCTTCAAGGCCTTCTTCTTTTCTTTGATTTCTCTTCTTTCTTTTTGGATTTCTCCTCCTTCGTCTTTAGCTTTGGGCATTCACTCTTGAAGTGCCCTTTCCTACCACACTCAAAACATGAAACGTTAGTCTTATCAATTTTGACTTCACTAGGGTTACCTTTACCCTTGAAGCGTCGACCCCTTCTCATCATCCTTCTCATAAAATTTGCCATCACGGAGGAAGAAGACCCGCTGCCATCTTCCTCGGAATTAGACTCGGATTCGGAAGAGGATGAAGATGAAGAGACTTCCTTCTCCTTCTTCTTCTCCTTTTTCTTCTTGTTGGATCATTCCCCTGTAACTAAGGTAATCCCCTTCTCCTTGTGGCCTTTGTTAGCCATTTCATGCAATTCCATTTCACAAAATAGATCATCTAGCTTAACAATTGATAAATCCTTGGAGACTTTGTAGGCATCCACTATGGATGACCACAAAGCATTCCTTGGAAATGCTTTTAGCACATACCTCACAAGGTCGCGGTTCTCAACCTTTTCATCAATAGAATGAAGCCCGTTGAGGACTTCTTTGAATCGGCTATGTAACTCACTTATGGTTTCATTCTCCTTCATGGAGAGATTTTGAAGTTGGTTGAGGAACAAGTCCCTCTTGGCGATTCTTGAATCTCGGGTGCCCTCGTGGAGTTCGATGAGCTTGTTCCACAAGTCTTTTGCACTTGTGAAAGGACCAACCTTGATGAGTTGGTCTTTGTTCATGCCACATTGTAGGGTGACAACTGCCTTTGCGTCGGCTTCACACTTCCGAGTTTGTTCAGCCGTCCACCGCCAAGACTCAAGTTCTTTGCCTTCATCATCCTATGGAGGGGTGAAGCCCTCCTTCACCGCGAACCAAGTATTGATGTCCATCTTCAAGTAATACTCCATCTTCGATCTCCAATATTGGAAATCTGCGCCATCGAAGAAGGGAGGTCGGGTGGTGGAAAAACCTTCTCTCAAAGCCATGGATGATAGCTCTAGGTTGTTAAACCGCTTGTATAGAGCCCCAAGCTCTGATACCACTTGTTGGAACTCGGATGGATAGAGAGGGGGGGTGAATATAGCCAATCACTTGAACTTTAGCACTTATCAAAAATTCTGCACTTAAACGTTTAGTAGCACAGCGGAAATAGCAAAAACAGAATATGCAGAAAACTTAAACCCTAAACTATGAGCAAACACAAGAACGCTAACAAGAGGATTTATAAGGTTCGGAGATAACGTGCCCCTACTCCTTGGCATGCCCTTAAGGTGGGCGATCCCTTGATCGTCGGCAGATCAAGCCCCGGAATATCCGGATAGAAAGCAACCTCCTTCTCGGTGGAGTAACCTCTCCACAGCGTTTCAATCAAAGATATAGTTTTAAGCACAATGAAACACAAGAAAGATCTTACTTAGCACTTAGCACAGACAAGAACACAGCAAGATTCTCCCGAGCTCCACACAGCGACGATCTCACGCAAGAACCCTTTCTTCGTGTCTTCTCGCTGTTGGACTCAAAGCCTCTTGTTCCTTCCTCCAAGCGCTAAAGTAAGGGATGGTTGCTTCACTGATTGCAGTTGCTTGCTCAAGATGATGGAACTTCAAAACACACAAGCAAAGTGTGGAGAACCCAAAAGCCCACCAAGAACTCAAGACAGAAATCGCTTCCACGAACTCTCCTCTGCTCTTCTCTTCTACGCCCTTTTGTTTCTCCACTGAGCACCAAGTGACACCATCTCACTGCAGCCTCCAGCTGCTCTCCTGCAACCACCAGCCACCACTGAGCTCTTCTGGACTCCCTGAGCTTCCCTCAGACCAGCCCTAGTCAGCAGCTCCAACCGCCGCCAGTGTCCGTTGCAACCTGAGATGGAAAACAGACAAACCTGCTGCAAGGAAAGGCCTCCATTGACTCTCCTTGAGAGATTGAATCCTTCCCTGTCACCTGCAGCTCAATCAGAGCGTTAGCACAGCATATCAAGTAGAAAATCGTGTATCAGATGTTAAGCGTAGAGAATCGGATACGTTGAGACGCGATCAGAGCGTCTGACAGTGCATTTTGAATTAAAGTGATCGGTCACCGGACCGATCCAGGGCTTATGGGTCGGTCACCAGACTGATCCACCGCTTTGCTAGGACTCCCAGCTCTCGCGGTGACACAAGCCTGATCGGTCACCAGACCGATCAGAGTGAAGCCTGATTGGTCACCTGACCGATCAGGTAGCTCCCTGTCCGATCAGGCCAGAGCCTGATCGGTCCACGTCTGAGTGAACAGTAACCGCGGAAATCAAATCCTAAGTCATAGATCGGTCACCAGACCGTTCAGGAGCTGATCAGCGAGGGAACTCAACTCACTGAGTGCTCCCTGATCGGTCACCAGACCGATCAGAAGCAAGGCAGTGAGGAAGCTGCCTGCTCCCTGATGGTCACCGGACCGATTAGGAGCCAAGAGGCAACGGCCTACTCCCTAATCGGTCACCAGACCGATCAGGAGCCACACAGTAGGTTCCCAACCTCACTGTGCGCTCCCTGATCGGTCACCAGACCGATCAGTCATTGCTGGATCGGTCACCGGACCGATCCACGAAGGAGCACCGTGCCAACTCCCTGATCGGTCACCAGACCGATCCAGGGGCTCCAACCTAGCCCTCCAAGCTAGAGTTTCAACCAACCTAGCCCTCCAAGCTAGGACTTTTTCACCTAACCCTCCAAGTTGGGAATTTTCACCTAACCCTCCAAGTTAGGACTTTTCACCTAGCCCTCCAAGCTAGGACTTTTCACCCAACTCTTCCGAATTAGGACTTTTTCAAATCTAGCCATCCAAGCTAGGACCTGACCCTCTAAGTTAGGACTTTTTCACCTAACCCCAAAGTTAGGACTTTTCACCTAGCCCTCCAAGCTAAGAATTTTCACCCAACCCTTCCGAATTAAGACTTTTCAACACCTAGCCCTCCAAGCTAGGATTTTTCACACCTAACCATCCAGGTTAGGATTTTCCAACACCTAGCCCTTCAAGCTAGGATTTTCCATACCATGCCTAATCCCCGATCAAGACTTAATCATAATCATAATCATCAACTTAAACTAAAATCGGTGTCAACACCAAAATAACAATCAGGGTCAGACTGCATCAACATATAAGGTACTCCAACCCCCCCCCCTCCCAGGTAAGAGGGGACGCTCATCTTACTCATACTTCTCCTTAGTTCTTTTCCTTCCATATACTCGAGGGCTGACTTGAGAGTCGGAGTGGACTCCATCGAAAAATCTCTGGCGTGTTCCCATTAACGCTCGTGTTATTCTCGCAGGGTGAGAGCTCCTTCCCTTTCGTCATCATCTTCGTGGGTTGGACTCTAGTGACTGGTCGTCCGCGTCGATTCCTTCTAAAACAAGTTTGGCACCGTCTGTGGGAAACCATCAATCAAAACACTAGAAGGAGCACTGATGGCAGAGCCGGAGGGACAACCCATCATTCTGACGAAAGAGGAATTGGATCGTCTGGTGGCCTATGCTGTCAAAGGTGCGCTCGAACAACACTAAATTGAACAGGCCACCTCCGGGCGAGTGGCTTCTGGGTAAGGGGAGATCCCCAGGATCTCCACATCGCACCCTCAACAACGAAGATCTGTCTCACCGCCGGTGGGACACGCTAGAGCAGTTCCTGTCTACCGGCTGGATTCTATGGGAGATTTGGAGAAGGCCAACTCAGTAGCCACCAGCGCACTGAGGCAGGAAGAAGGACTAGGAAGGAGGGAGGAACCTAAGGCCTTCCAAAGGGCGCCCTCTACTCCTTTCTCACAGGAGATCATGGAAGATCCTATGTTGAAGCAATTCCGTTGGCCTGGAATGACCGACTACGATGGGAAGATGGATCCTGAGGATCACGTTTGTAAATTCTAGAATGCGGGCCTTTTGCACAAATATACAGACGGTGTTAAGTGTCGAGTGTTCTTGAACACACTGTCGGGAGCCGCTCAGAGGTGGCTCCAAAGACTGCCGCAGGGTTCTATAAACTCTTTTCTGGAGTTTAGAACCGTGTTCTTACATCACTTTGTAAGCAACCGTCGATATCAGAAGACGGTGTTGAATCTATTCGCCCTCAAGCTGAAGGCGAAAGAACCTCTGAAAGACTACATACAGAGGTTCAATCGAGTAGCACAGGATGTGCCAACCGCGACATCGGAGATCCTGGTCAGCGCCTTCACTCAAGGTCTCTCCGAGGGAGAGTTCTTACGATCAATGGTGAAGAAGCCACCAACTTGTTTCGACGACTTACTGGGGCGCTCAATTAAGCATGTTAATGTCAAAGAAGTGCAGTAGGCCCGTCGTAAAGAACCAGCCGGAGCTCCTGCGTCGATCCCGATCTGGTCAGAGAGAAAAGAACCACCAGCACCACCCCGGGTGAGAGACTCTTGGTCAGAGAGAGATCACTGGGCAGGTAAGAAAAGGCTGGTAGAGATGGTGGACACTCAAGAACCAGAACCGCCGAAGAAGTACTGCGATTTTCATTGCAATACCACGCACTCCACAGAAGAGTGCCATGCTTTAAAGAAGAGGATGGCGGACGAAGCAGATAGCAAGCCCCGGAAATGCTAGAGGAAGACGGGGTATCACCGGAGGTTTCCGAGAAGGAGTCCTTCTCCTCGCGAGCGGCCACCAGGAGGTGAAGGACCCCGGCGACCATCCTGATCACGTTCCAGGAGGAGAAGTCGGGATATGGCACCTCGTTGATCCCCCTCTCTTAAGCGAGACCCCAGGAAGGGCAAGGCCCCTGTGCGAGGCCCTCCATCGGGTCATGTAGGAGTGATCTCCGGAGGTCCTACCATAGGAGACTCGAACCAGGCCAGGAAAGTTCATACCCGACGGCTGGAGAATTACTCCATTGGGACGAGCAGTAACCAGCACAAAGGCCCTGTCATCTCATTCGGTCCGGATGATGTGGAGGATGTAGGATCGTTTTCATACGCTAGAGGGGGGGTGAATAGCGTTTCTTCGATTCTTTTCACCTACGTTGTTAGTTGCGCAGCGGAAATACAAACAAAATAAAAACTAATAATAATAAAGACCAATGATAACAAACCGATTTACTTGGTATCCACCCCGGACGGGTGACTAATCCAAGAATTTGTCGGTGGATCACTCCTCGGATAACCTCCGGCTAGCTCTCGTCTCTCCTTGTGGGTGGAGAAACCTCACCACAACACCTTTAGAAGACCTGAGCACAAAGACTACTATCTTGCCTTTAACCAAGACAAGATTCGTCAAAAATCTCAGCCACCATGAAGTCCTCTTTAAATATGACTCGGGCTGAAACCGTCGCCACCAGTCGACTGCTCTCAGGGCAGTCGACTGGTCCCACTGAAAATCGACCGTTGCAACCCCAACGTTCGAATTTTTAGCCAACTCACCAGCCACCTACCAGTCGACTGGTCCCCAACCAGAACCCTTCTGTGAGTTTCATCAGTCGACTACCCCCATGCCAGTCGACTGATCTACTCACCCACCTAAGGTTACCCTTCCCGAGTACATTCCACTCTGCACTCGAACCCTAGGATTTTTCAAGTACAATCACACATCACTCGTACCCTCACGACTCGACCGACTCCTCATCAGCAGCCTCGACTATTGCCTTCGCACCCTCTTCATCTTCGGTTCCCGTCCCTCAGATGCACGCAAGCCTCCAGCTTGCCTCCATACCATCCTTCACACATGCCTCGAAGTCCGCGCCCCTCAGCTCATTGTCCCTACTCTCCAAGGTCCCTCGAGTGCACACAAGCCTCCAGCTTGTCTCCATGCCACCCTTCACCATACCGAGGCCGTCCAGTCAAGTCCATATGTGTAACCTGCCCACCCTGCACACTCAACATACACATATCAAATACACAAGGGTAAACCTAACTTAAACCCTTTGCCGAAATATCAAAACACTTGGTCACTCCGGACCATAGATTGTCTCAACAATCTCCCCCTTTTTGATGTTTGGCAATACGTTTAAGTTAGGGAAAGCAAAATAGTAGTCAATAGCAAAAAACAATGTATATGCAATGCAAAAATGGATTCTATCCTAAGGCATCCCACACCTAACCCTCCAAGTTAGAAATTTTTTGAAACGGGGCTTTTAAAACCTATCCCAAGGCTCCCCACACCTAACCCTACAAGTTAGGACTTTCCCACCAAAATGGGCTTTTTAAAGCTTCTCCAAAACTCTCCCTACATTGGACTTACAAAGGCTTTTTAAGAACCTCTCCAAGGTTCCCCTTATGCCAAGAATGGAGCAACCATGCTTCCCCTTTATCTTAGCTCCTCCTAAACCTAGGGTTTCTTGCAAAGGTGTGTTTGGTTTCCTAACTTAAACCAACACTTCTCCCCCTTTGCCTAACATAAAAAAGAACCCAACAATATCCCAATTATTGGTTCTTTTAATTCCCAATGATCCTAAACATTGTATACTAGCTCCCCATACACTCATTTTCCATCATTTGGATCCAAGTCAGCTGCTGGATACCCACACCAGCCCTGACCAGTCGACTGCCCCGACTGATACTCTGAAAATTAGTTTTCTAGCCAATTTCAGAAATGCGCCAGAAATTTCACAAATTTCCAAAAATTCCCAAATTTTGTGGAGAACTTTGTGGTACCCATACCTACTTGGGAAAAATACATTCCATAATGTATCTATCACCGTTCCCAAGTTTGACACAAAATCCAAAATTTTCTATGAAAATTAAGGCAAACAAGGAGGCAACCTTCTCCATAACCTATGTCTTCTCCCAATTTTCAATTTACCAGGGTTAAGTTCTTCCCAACTTAACACCCTAACACCAAGTTAGGTTCTACCCAACCTATCAACCAAGTTCTTCTCCCTTGGACACCATTAAAGGATTGCCCCTAAGCAACCTTATCCCTAGTGCCAAAAAGAACTTAACAAAACTTGAAAAATTTTAAAAGGTTTGCAAGCACATTTGCTAGGATATGCCCTATCCTAGAAAAATATGATTTCATGAAAACCATAAATGTGCTTGACATTTGGTATATTCTCTAATTTCCTTAAAAGTTTGACATTTTGTATCAACTTTCAAAACCATCTAGAATTCTATGTGTTTGCTAGGGCTTATCATTATAATTTGACATATGGAATTGTTCTCAATTTTCTCCCTTTTTATTTCTTAATCCTAGATTCATTTGGGCTTCTCAATTTTTCTTGAATTCATCAAAAGCCTCAATATCATCCAATGAACTTTAAGCACTCATTAATCCTTATAATATCAACCCATGGCATAGAATCTCATAAGGCAATATGACCCTTTCCTATGTTTCCAATTTTGCAATTTCTTATCACCTAATAGGCCCTTTTTGCATACTCTCACTGATCAATCGACTGCCCATATGGCAGTCGACTGCCAAAACAAACAGAGAGTTTCTGGGTTGAGACTAGTCGATTGTGTTGGTGCAAGTTGCATCAATGATGCTCTCCTTTAAGTGTTTTAATATTTGACAATATACTTAAGTCAGTGATACATTGAACAGACAAAGGGGAGCAAAGGAGAAGTAATCTATGTTGAAGAAAAGTCGTAGTTAACCTAGGCATTGAAACACTAAGTCCTGGCGAAGGCCTACTGGGCACCTAGCGAAGGGCTGCTAAGTATCGAAGCACTAAGACCTGACGAAGGGTCGTTGGGCACCTAGCGAAGGGATTCTAGGTATCGAAACCCTAAGACCTAGCGAAGGGCTACTGGGCACCTAGCGAAGGGCTGCTAGGTATCGAAGCACTAAGACCTGACGAAGGGTCGTTGGGCACCTAGCGAAGGGATGCTAGGTATCGAAATCCTAAGACCTAGCGAAGGGCTGCTAGGCACCTAGCGAAGGGCTGCTAGGAGTTGAAGACCTGGCGAAGGACTGCTAGGCACCTAGCGAAGGGATGCTAGGAATTGAAGACCTAGCGAAGGGTTGCTAGGCACCTGGTGAAGAGCTACTGGGTAAAAGTCCACCCGAAGGACTGGGTGGCAACCGTCTCCTGAAAGGAGTAGGTGAAAGGCGCGTTCTCAGGGGTGGGAACTTGTGCCGGTTCGACCTAGGGTTTCTTGCAAATCCGAAGTCAGAACCAAGTCCTTAAGGTTAAGAATATATGTATATGTGCTTTTTGTTTGTGTATCTTGCAGGAACCAAGAACCGGAGACAAAGCAGGCAAGTTGCTGGAAAGTGGCTGATGGGGGCGCCCCCACTGTTGGGGGTGCCCAGAGCAAGGTATAAAACCCAGTATTGGGTTTAAAGGCTTGATGAGGGCGCCCGGGATGATGGGGGCGCCCCCAGTCAAGAGTAAAATGCAGTTTTTGTTAAGTAAGCAGAATAGGTGTCAAGCGGGGCGCCCGGAGCATCCGGGGCGCCCGGGTTCAAAGCTGTTTTTGCATTTTCGAGTCCGAAACTCAGATAAGCCCTCATGAGGGTGCCCGGGAGGTCCGGGGCACCGTGGTCAAAGGTTTTATCAGCTGCGGCAAGGTCGACGTGGGGATAAAGTTTGACCGGGTTTATAGGGGCGCCCCCAGCATCCAGGGCGCCCCCAAGAGGCCTATATAAGGGGCTTCGACCCCTCTGCTTCAAACAAAACTGCTAAGTACCATTATGATCACTCTGACCGACGACAACGTGCTAAAGATGAGGCTCTACGATCGGGAAGCTCCAGGAGGAAGTGCGCGGCACTTCGGAGGTCCAGATCGGCCGAGCGTCAACTTTTGCTAAAGACGGGTTTTCTCCGCCTCCGGAAATTTCGGAAAGGAGACCAATAGTGGACTCACGCTGAGTACATAGGCCTTGGACGTACTGACCCTAGGGGGTTGGGAACCAAGTAAATAAATCCTGCTGTGTCCCTGTCTTGCTTTTATTTTTATTTACTATTCCGCTGCACTAACACTCTAAGTTTAGAACGAACAAAAGTCGTACAAAGTTTTCAACGAAAGATTTACGATCGATATTCACCCCCCCTCTATCGATGGCACCGGTCCTACAATTGGTATCAGAGTCGAGCCGCTCTTCACCGGACTAACCGCCGACGGAGCAACGATGCCAGGAGTTGAGGGGGAGCCCAAGGGTGAATCAGGTACATTTTTTTTAATGTCTAATTTTAAATTGCATATTATTTGTTTCACATGCAGGGAGAAAGGGCACTATAAAAATCAGTGCCCTACTCGTAAGACTCGATCTACACCACTGGCGGCAAAGGGGGCACCAGCGCCAGGAGTCCGGAAAAACAAGGATCACGTGCGATGCTTCAAATGCAAGAAATACGGACACTACAAAAACAAGTGTCCGGCGAAGGTACGCAAGATTTATGTTCCAAAGATGTTACAAATTCCTGCACTGCCTTGTGATAATTTAGTTAATTTTTCTGATAAATTAGATTTACTGCATAGTAAAATTAATTTTTTGCATGTCAAATTAGAAAATACAGATATGACTGAAATATCCGAAATTAACTATTTAATCCAGAACATCAATTCAGTGATTTCTAAAATAAATTCTGATAATGTTACTTCTGATAATTTTAATTCAAATAAATTTAATCCAGAAATTAATTCTGAAAATCTTAAAGATAATCCAGAAATTAATTCTGAAAATCTTAAGGATAATCCTAAATTTGAAAATCCTTTAGAAATTATAAATTCAAATTTAAAAATCCGTTGTATAACTCTAAATTCGAATTTGAAAATTTTAAAAATAATCCAGAAATTAATTCTGAAGATATTATCTCTGAAGATAATTTTGAAGATGAAATTCTCCTGGATAATAATTTAACTATAGATAATCTTGAAAGTTATTAGAAAACCTTAACTAGTGGCCCAAATTACTCCTCCTACTTTTAGGACACCAAGAGATATAATTTTGATGATGAGGAGGATATCGAACTATCTAAGATCAAGGTCATAATTAATAAAAATTATAAAGGTTCAAATAAATCTGAATTGTTAGAAAAATTTGAAAAGATAGATAAAAATGAAGTAGAAATTTTCGAAATAATGAAAATGATGAACTTAAATCCACAATTATTAATAAAACAAATAAATTCAAATAAATTCAATTAATTCAACAATTATTTGATTAACTCAAATAATTAAATTAAATTCAAATTGACTCTTAATTAAATTCAAATTAAATCTTAATTAAATTCAAATTAAATTTAAATTAAATCTTAATTAAATTCAAATTAAATTTAAATTAACTCTTAATTAAATTCAAATTAAATCTAAATTAAATTAAATTAAAATTAAATTCAAATTAAATTAAATTAAAATTAAATCTAAATTAAATTCAAATTATTTTTAAATTAACTCTTAATTAAATTCAAATTAAATCTAAATTAAATTCAAATTAAAATAAATTAAAATTAAATTAAATTCAAATTAAATCTAAATTAAATTAAAATTAAAATTAAATTAAATTCAAATTAAATTCAAATTAAATTAAAATTAAATCTTAATTAAATTAAAATTAAATTAAATTAAAATTAAATCTTAATTAAATTCGAATTAAACCTTAATTAAATCTCAATTAAATCAATTTAATTGAAATAAAATTAATTAATTCAATTTACTTCAAATAAATTCATCTTTAATTGATTCAAATTAATTCAAATCAATTCAATCTTAATTAAATCATTTTCAAATTAATTCAAACTTCAATTTATTCTTAATTAACTTGAATCCAAAATAACTTCAACTTGAATTAAACTAAAACTTTACCCAACCCACAACAATTAATTTAATAAAATTAATTATGTCAAAGTGGGTTGACATATTCGCGGGTTCACACGACATGTATCAAATCAGGAATTTGATACATCATTAGAATCTTAAATAAAATGATTGGATTTGTTTGACTCATGCATAATTGTCATGCCTTGCATTTGCTACTTCTTTTAAATATATGACATGTCATTCATATTTAAATTGTATGCATATATTAGAACGTCTATAAGAAAAAGAATAATTGAAACTTGATCAACCTGGTATTGGGTGGCGGTGAGATGATAGTACGTTAGGGAACCCAATTCTAATAAGATCAAGTATACTTGGTCTCTTTAGACTGGTGAAACTAGCCGAAGCTACCGATCCAAGACCCAAACTAGTTAGACCAGAATTTTTCAAAAAGTAATTTTGAAAATGAAATTTCATTAAAAGGTTTTGTCAAAGAAAGGGTTGATGATCCAATAAGGCTACGGTCAAAGAAGGCCTAGTGCCTCGCCAAGACCTGGAAGCCGATTTTTGAAATTCAAATTCAAGTTACTACTTGTCAAATTCAAATCTAACACAAGCTTCAATTAAATCTTAGAGTTAATAATAAATTAAGAAAAATGATTCAAGCATCTCACAATACACCTATAAGGCAACCATGCTTGTTGTATTGATACATCTAAAATGGGTGAGATGTTAAGGACTAATAAATTGAAAAATATTTTTTAAAATTATTTTTCAAAATTGTTAGAATATTTTTCTAAAAATATATTTTCAAAATAGTTCTTCAACATAATAATGTTTGTATGATTTCATGCTTGTTTGACTGCCAATACAGTATATGCTTTCAAAAATTATATTCTTTTGAAAAGTGTTTGACTCACACAATTAGACACAAGCCTCTTAGGACAATACTAAAGTTTCTTAAGGCACTTAGATAGAGTCAAACAGTATCGGGTACAGGGGGAGTGCTTTTCATTTTTTTTAAAATGGTTTTCAAAAACTGCACTTTAAACATTACTTGAAAAATACTTTTCGAAAACTGTGCTTTAAATCATTATTACTTGTGTTTTCAAAAAGGGTTTATGTTGTAAAAACTATATGTTCAAAAAATTTATCTGTTTCTTTGACTTTGATAAACCCTAAAGACACTAAGGAAAGGTCCATTTCATGATCTTCAAGGACTCTTAGGATGTGTCAAATTTAGGGGAAGGTCAAATTAACAGAATTATTTAATAACATGTTTTCATATCTTCAAAATCTTGCTAAAAATTTAAGTCTTTCAAAATACTATTATTCTATTTGTTTGTGTGACTTATGAAATTATTTTTGAAATAATGTTTACTTGGGTTGGAGAATTTCCAGGACACTTAGGAAATGTCTTTGTTGTCAACAAGGTTTCCCAGGATGGTGTCAGACTGGAAAATAAACCAAGTCAAGTAAAATATTGGGTCTTCAAAAGTTCACACATTTTTCAAAATCCACTAGCATATATTTTCAAAAGTATTATCTTTTTTTTTTGGCAAAACTCTGTTAATATTTACTTGAGTTTGAAAATTTTCCAGGACACTTAGGAAATGTCCTTGTGGTTAACAAGGTTTCCTAGGATTGTGTCAGACTGGAAAAGAAACCTAGTCAAGTAAAATATTATGTTTCAAAAATTACTTATATTTTTCAAAGTCTCATCTTTTTCAAAAATAGTTAGTACTTGCAAAATATGCATAATATTTATATTTTCCAAAATAGCATTCTTTCAAAAATTATGCATTTTCTAAAATTTTCAAAAAATTCAATACATTTTTAAAGGTACTTATATTACATAATATTTCAAAAGTACACAGCATCTTTTTCAAAATTATGCATTTTTCAATAAAAAATGCAATATATCATTCAAAATGTCATGCTTTCAAAAATTTTGCACTAAGTATGTTCAAAAAAAGAACTAAAAGTATTCATTATTGGTGCAAGTATTTTCTTAAAGGTTCTTGATGTATGACAAAGGGGGAGAGGTGTGCTTAAGTTAGAAAAATTTTCTCCCAAAGATCAAAAATATAGAGTTTCAAAACTTATATCATTTTGTTTTTTCCCCAAGGATAGTGAGTTAGCCCCTTCAACCAATCTAACTTAAGTTATTGTCAAACATCAAAAAGGGGGAGATTGTTGGTGCAAGTTGCATTAATGATGTTCTCCTTTAAGTGTTTTAATATTTGATAATATACTTAAGTCAGTGATACATTGAACATACAAAGGGGAGCAAAGGAGAAGTAACCTATGTTGAAGAAAAGTCCTAGATAACCTAGGCATCGAAACACTAAGTCCTGGCGAAGGGCTGCAGGGCACCTAGCGAAGGGCTGCTAGGTATCGAAGCACTTGTTAGTGATATGAGAGAAGTGTCCTAAGGCAATCACCTTATGATTGTAAACATTTATTTCAATAAATGATAATTCACTATTTGAGTATACATGTTTGTATTTGATTGGGATCTTAAACTCATCTACTGAATGTCCGCAATACACCTCACAGCATAAGAGAATTTGTGATGGGATCACAACTAGTGATTATCTCTAAATGTGCAAATGTGAAGTATTGAAAATATCCCTAGTCGATGAATTGATAAATATGGACACTATCAATTCTGTTGAGACTAGCATGGGTTATTCTCTAATCAGCTGATTCTCACTGGCTGGTGACATTGGGATGTCCGGAGATAAACATGGATGCTAGTTAAGGGAACTAGTTCATTGGAGTGACTAGCTGTAAGACTTCATATGGTTATCTATATAGATATGTCAATGAAGATCATACTGCGACTTAAGTGTGATGTTCCTTTGACTTGCGGTGTTCAAGTCATCTTGGTCATGGAGACTTATACTTTAACATCTTAAGCAAGCATCTCCAAGGAGGTGTGGACCCAGGATGATTGGGTATAAGCCGAAGTGCCCGAAGATGTTTGAACAGCCTACAAAGGATTCACCACTCCTTGCGAGGAGATGTATACCCAGGCCTATCGTCGGATTGTTACTCAAAACCTCTGGCCAGAGTATATCATGTTTGGAGTGCGAGTCTCTAAAATACATGAGAGTAATTAGAAATCCAAAGGACGAGAAAGACATGACTTGGGCTAGGTGTGACGTAGTCAGCCTAGTGGGGACTGACACAAATAGACCGTGTCCTGAACCAAGTGGGTATAAGATGGTGAAGGGAATGGGGCACGATTCATTAGAGCTGCTGAAGGGTTTCGGAATTACTTCTGAGGTCAACCGTTGATCTTTCGATTAATTGGGGGTCATGATGTACTACTAGGTGCTACTCATGATCGTTCTATAATTTGTTGATTATAGACGGCCAACATAAATCGAAAGCCTATTTAGTCACACGCACTACGAGTAATCCGAGGGATTTAAAATGAGTTGAAAATTGGATTTTCCGATCAAGAGAAATAAGTCGAATCTGAATTTATCAGAGGCGCAATGGAAGCTAAAAATGGCTAAGTCTTTTGAAGGCTTATTGGGCGAATTAAATGAGTTTAATTCGCGATCGGTTCGGCTTGGTTTGGCCGGCCAAAGAGGGTGCCAAACCCCTTGGGTTGGCCGACCACAAGAAGGGGAAGAAACCAATTTAATTGGTTTAATTAATAAAATAAATCTAGTGTGATTTGTTTTATAAATTATGGATAAATAAATTTGTGTAAAGAAATTTATATAAATAAATTTATAGAAATTTATTCTTTTTTTATAGAAATTAAAATGATCCATGGAATGGTTTATTTTAATTTTATAAAATCAATTATGAATTGATTTTTCCATAATAAGAAAGTTTATAAATTTCTTATAAAATTTATTCCATAATAAAAGGAGAGATTAATTAGTTTTATTATAAAGTTAGTTATAATAAAACTTGGTTTAAACGGAATAATTCATAAGAGAATTTATAGGATAAATTTCTTATGATAACTAATTTTGTTAATTCCGTTAAGAGGGAGACTTGGCAAGGGAGATGCTACTATATAAAGGAACCAAAGGCAAGCCCTTAATTCCAATCAATTGAGTAATCAAGAGATTAACTCTCTCCCTCTCTCTCTATTATTCTCTTCCTCTCATCCCCTTCTCCACCCTAGGGCCGGCGCCCCTTGAGACAATTAGGGCTGGCGCCCCTTCATCCACCTAGGGCCGGTGCACCTCTTTCCTTAGGGTTGGTTGCCGTGAGTCAACAAGAAGAAGGAGAAGCCAACCAAGTAGAAGAAGAAGCGGATCACAACTCCTCTCTTCCCAGAATTTTGATTCCGTTACTTTGGTGGTTAGTTTCCTATCTTTTCTCTTGATCTTATAGTTGTGACTTTAGAGAATCTAGTAGTTCTCGTCGGCACAAAACTCGTGACTTTGTGAAGTCATCCCGAAGAGAACTCGGCGTGGACGCGAATAGAGGCGGAGCTTCCAAGGGACGCTACGGTTGGATCTCGTCCCTTACTTCGAGTTACGCGAGGTACTTAGTGAATTAGTTTACTTTTTCCGCAAAGTTTTAATTTATGATAATGTCAAAACACCATAAGGTTGTATGCTAGATACGTGGTTGAAATAATTTATGAAATTATTTTATGCTAATTCTTCTGCTGCACGTAAAAATTTAAAATTTTACGAACCCGTATCCTTGTCGACATGCACCCGGTCCCAACAGCACTCAGACCTGACGAAGGGTCGTTGGGCACCTAGCGAAGGGATGCTAGGTATCGAAACCCTAAGACCTAGCGAAGGGCTGCTGGGTACCTAGCGAAGGGCTGCTAGGTATCGAAGCACTAAGACTTGACAAAGGGTCGTTGGGCACCTAGCGAAGGGATGCTAGGTATCGAAACACTAAGACCTACCAAAGGGCTGCTAGGCACCTAGCGAAGGGCTGCTAGGAGTTGAATACCTGGCGAAGGACTGCTAGGCACCTAGCGAAGGGCTGTAGGAATTGAAGACCTAGCGAAGGGTTGCTAAGCACCTGGTGAAGGGCTACTGGGTAAAAGTCCACCCGAAGGACTGGGTGGCAACCGTCTCCTGAAAGGAGTAGGTGAAAGGCGCGCTCTCGGGGGTGGGAACTTACGCCGGTTCGACCTAGGGTTTCGTGCAAATCCAAAGTCAGAACCAAGTCCTTAAGGTTAAGAATATGTGTATATGTGCTTTGTGTTTGTGTATCTTGCAAGTACCAAGAACCGAAGACAAAGCAGGCAAGTTGCTGGAAAGTGGCTGATGGGGGCGCCCCCACTATTGGGGTCGCCCAGAGCAAGGCATAAAACCCAGTATTGGGTTTAAAGGCTTGATGAGGGGCGCCCGGGATGATGGGGGTGCCCCCAGTCAAGAGTAAAATGTAGTTTTTGTTAAGTAAGCAGAATAGGTGTCAAGCGGGGCACCCGGAGCATCCGGGGCGCCCGGGTTCAAAGTTGTTTTTGTAGTTTCGAGTCCGAAACTCAGATAAGCCCTCATGAGGGCGCCCGGGAGGTCCGGGGCGCCCTGGTCAAAGGTTTTATCAGCTCCGGCGAGGTCAATGCGGGGATAAAGTTTGACCGGGTTTATCGGGGCGCCCCCAAGAGGCCTATATAAGGGGCTTCGCCCCCTCTGCTTCAAACACAACTGCTAAGTACCATTCTGATCACTCTGACTGACGACAACAAGCTAAAGATAAGGCTCTACGACCGGGAGGCTCCAGGAGGAAGTGCGCGACACTTCGGAGGTCCACATCAGCCGAGTGTCAACTTTTGTTTTGTTCGGTTTGCATTTAATTTTCTGTACTTAATTTTCTGTACTTGTGCTTGTATTTCTACACTGTAAGACGGGTTTTCTCCGCCTCCGAAAATTCTGGAAAGGTGACCAATAGTGGACTCACGCCGAGTACATAGGCCTTGGACGTACTGACCCTGGAGGGTTGGGAACCAAGTAAATAAATCCCGCTGTGTCCCTGTCTTGCTTTTATTTTTATTTACTGTTCCGCTGCACTAACGCTCTAAGTCTAGAACGAACAAAAGTCATACGAAGTTTTCAACGAAAGATTTATGATCGATATTCACCCCCCCCCCTCTATCGACGGCACCGGTCCTACAGATTGCCCCAGGTCGACTGCTCCTAGGGCAGTCGACTGATACCTGAATTTCAGGTTTTTCAGTCAAATTTTAGAAATCCCTAAATAATTCTATAAATCTCCAAAAATTTTGAAAGTTTGTGAGGAGATTTACGAAGCTTATATCTACTTGTGAAAATATGTTTCCAAATAAATGTACTACATATCCCATGATTGGCACGAAATTCAACTCTACCTAAAGTGTATCATTTTAGCCTATCCCAAAAATCCTAATTTAGGCTTCTCCTTGGTATATCTTCTAACACCTGACCTTGATACATTTTTAGCACTGAATTATATGATATTTTCCTATTAAACCTTAATTTTATCGAATATAGCCCTATTTTCACCTTTTTCTCCATATGTTCCCTTTTTAATATGCCAAAACCTAGGATTAAGATTTACCCAAGTCTTGCAACCCTTTTAGGCACATTTCACCTGATTTCCTAGGAGAAAATACTCTTGAGATCCATTTACCATATATCCCAAAGGCTCCTAGTGTTAGTAATATGAGAGAAGTGTCCTAAGGCAATCGCCTTATGATTGTAATCATTTACTTTAATAAATGAATATTCACTATTTGAGTATACATGTTCGTGTATTTGATTGAGATCTTAAACTCATTAACTGAATGTCCGCAATACAATTCACAACATGAGAGAATTTGTGATGAATTCACAACTAGTGATTATCTCTACATGTGTAATTGTGAAGTATTGAAATTGTCCCTAGTCGATGAATTGATAAGTACGGACACTATCAATTCTGTTGAGACTAGCATGGGTTATTCTCTAATCAGCTGATTCTCATTGGCTGGTGGCATTGGGATGTCCGGAGATAAACATGAATGCTAATTAAGGGAACAAGTTCATTGGAGTGACTGACTGTAAAACTTCATATGGTAATCTACATATAGATATGTCAATGAAGTTCTTACTGCAGCTTAAGTGCGATGTTCCTTTGACTTGCGGTGTTCAAGTCATCTTGGTCATGAAGACTTATACTTTAACATCTTAAGCAAGCATCTCCAAGGAGGTGTGGACACAGGATGATTGGGTATAAGCCGAAGTGCCCGAAGATGTTTGAACAGCCTACAAAGGATTCACCACTCCTTGCGAGGAGATGTATACCCAAGGCCTATCGTCGGATTGTTACTCGAAGCCTCTGGCCAGAGCATCACATGTTCAGAGTATGAATCTCTCAAATACATGAGAGTAATTAGAATCCGTTGGACGAGAAAGACATTACTTGGGCTAGGTGTGACGTAGTCAGCCTAGTGGGGACTGACACACATAGACCGTGTCCTGAACCAAGTGGGTATAAGATGGTGAAGGGAATGAGGCACGATTCATTATAGCTGCTAAAGGGTTTCAGAATCATTTCTAAGGTCAACCGTTGATCTTTCGATTAATTGGGGATCATGATGTACTACTAGGTGTCACTCATGATCGTTCTATAATTGGTTAATTATAGACCGCCAACATAAATCGAAAGCCTATTTAGTCACACGCACTACGAGTGATCCAAGGGATTTAAAATGAGTTGAAAATTTGATTTTCCGATCAAAATAGATAATTCGAATCTGAATTTTTCAGAGATGCATCGGAAGCATAAAATGGCTAAGTCTTTTGAAGACTTATTGGACGAATTAAATGAGTTTAATTCGTATGGTCTTGGCTTGGGTTTGGCCAACCAAAGAGGGTCCCCACCCTCTTTGTTTTGCCGGCCACATCAAAAGGGAGAACCAAATTGTTTGGTTCAAGTTATAAAATAAACCAAGCGTGGTTTGTTTTATAAAATTATGGATAATATATAAATTTTATAAACCAAGGTTTTTGTTTATTATTTTCATGGAAATTAAAATAAACTTGAATAGTTTATTTTATTTTATAAAATCAAATCCATGATAAGAAAAATTTATATAATAAATTTCTTATGAAATTTTATTCCATAAATAAAAGGGAGACATGGTTGTTTTTATTATAAATTAAATTATGATAAAAACTTGGCATGATGGAATAATTCATAGAAAAATTTATATGATAAATTTCTTTGAAAATTTATTCTATAAAAAAAGGAGACTTGGCAGTTGAGAGGCTACTATATAAAGGAACCAAGGCAATGCTTGGAAATCAATCTAAGAGATCTAGAAATAAGCCCTCTCTCTCTCTCCTTCTCTCCCTCTCCCTCCTCTAGTGCCGCCAGCCCTAAAAGGAGGACCCCTTTGTTGCCGTGAGCTTCATCCACCAAGCAGCTGCCGAAGAAGAAGAAGAAGCGGGCGCAACTCCTTCCTTCCTCCGGGAATCTTGATTCCGTTCTTCGTTTGGTGGTTAGTCTTCCCATCTCTCTCTTGGTATTCTTGTCGTGCCTTTGGAGAATCTAGTAGTTCTTGTCGGCACGAAACTCGTGGCTTTGCGAAGTCATCCCGAAGAAAACTCGGCGTGGACGCGAATAGAGGCGGAGCTTCCAAGGGACGCTTACGGTTGGATCTCGTCCCTTCCTTCGAGTTACGCGAGGTATTAAGTAAATTAGTTTACTTTCTGCAAAATTTTAATATATGATCATGTCTACACAATATAAGGTTGCATGCTTAGATGTGTGGTTAAATAA
>JAGFNQ010008297.1:0-91478 GCA_024364735.1 Boesenbergia rotunda | reverse complement strand
CTTGCAAACAAATTTTCTATTCTTCTCTCTTTCTTTTCCTCGTTCTCTCTTTTCTTTTCCTCATTCTCTCTTTTCTTTTCTTTCCTCATTCTCTCTTTCTTTTCCTCATTCTCTCTTTTCTTTTCCTCATTCTCTCCTTTCTTTTTCTTAAGCTCTCGCTCTTCTTTTTCTCTTTTCTCTCGCATTTTTTTTTGATCCGCACAAACCTCCTAGGTGATAATGGTACACAGTGTGACTTTGTGGGAATTGTGAAGAAATGAGAACTTGTTGGAGAATCCATCATGGTGAGCTCGCCTATCAAACTGCCAAGGTCTTCCAAGAAGAATGTGGCTTGCCTCCATAGGTACAAATATCACATAGAACTTGATCTTCATATTTTCCAATGGAGAAATTAATCATCACTTGTTGATTCACCACCAATTCACCACTATTACTTAGCCATTGGAGTTTATATGGTCTTGCATGCGGTGTAGTCTTGAGGTTGAGTTTGGGTAACTAACCTAGTGTTTGCCACATTGGTGCAACTTCCACCATCAATGATCATAGAGCATGTTTTTACCTTGAATAAGGCAACGAGTATGAAAAATATTCTCTCTTTGGTCCTCCTCATGCTCCTTGGCTTTGACTTCCTAATAACCTTCTAACCACCAGAGATCGCCATCTTGCCGCATAGGCTGCTCCATCATGTTCCTCATCGCTGAAGAAGAAGAATGAGAAGAAGTTTCTTCACTAGAGATGCTCCCATTATCCCTAACCACCATAGTCTTCTTATTCGGGCATTCGGATGCGATATGTCCTTTTTCCAAACACTTGAAGCACTTGATATCCCTGCTCTTAGAAGTAGAAGAAGTAGTAGTAGGAAAAGGCTTCTTAGCGCTTGTTACCTCCTTTGAATTAGAAGAGGAACCCTCCTTTGAATTAGAAGAGGAACCCTCCTTCTTTGGCTTGTCCTTCCAATTTGAAGAGTAGTTTGAAGAAGATGGTCTTTTCATAACGCCCTTTCTCTTTAATTGTTGCTCCACTTTCATTGCTTGATGAACTAAGTCTTCAAGCTCCACATAATGTTGTAGCTCTACAATGTCTCCAATATCTCGGTTTAGGCCATGGAGAAATCGAGCCATAGTTGCTTCTCTTTCCTCCTCAATATTGGCCCTAATCAAAGCCACCTCCATCTCCTTGTAATACTCATCCACACTCCTATTCCCTTGGATGAGTCTTTGCAATTTGTTGTGCAACTCCCTATGGTAGTGGGAAGGCACAAATCTCCTTCTCATCAAAGTCTTCATTTCACCCCCAAGTGTTGATAGGGTGCTCTCCATACCTTCTTCTCTCCTTTTGCATTTGATCCCACCAAATTAAAGCATAATCGGTGAACTCAAGGGCAGCCACCTTCACTTTCTTTGCATCAGGGTAATTGTGGCATGAGAAGATTTGCTCTATTTTCATTTCCCACTCAAGATATGTGTCGGGGTCATTCCTCCCTTGGAAGGAAGGTACCTTGACTTTCACCCCTCTTAGATCGTCTTCATGTTGATGGTTTCTACCTCCTCTTTCGTGTCTTCGTCCCCCTTCACGCCTCCTTCTTTCTCTTGGAGAACTATAGAATAGGTCACTTCCCAGATGAGATTCTTCATGATTAGAATTTCCCCCATGGTTGGAAACTCTTCCTCCTTCAAGTCGGTCCATCCTTTCATGTAAGCCTTCAAGTTGTCTTTGAAGCATTCTCTCAAAGTGTTGAGTAAGCGCCTCCATTTGAAGCCTATTAGGATCTTGCCTAGGGGAGTTTTCCCCACTCATGCTTGCAACAAAAAAAAAAAAAGATGACAAGGAAAATTACACAAGAAATGTTAGAAAGACCTCACCACTCGCCTCACGTGGTTGCACTCAAATTTATCCACTCAGCTTCCTTTATAAGCCCTTAAGAAAAGAACCTTATTAACGATTTTCTCAAGACAACAAGTAGACAATCAAGTGAGCAAGAAACCAACAAGAGAATATGAGTAGAACAAGAGAAATAAACGGTTAGAACAAGAAATTCAGCAACGATCAAGAGCAATGAGAGAAATATTGGGTCCTTTCAATTCGCCGATCTTCCTTCTTTTTTTTTGTTTTTTTTTCGAATTTCCTTTTTGTCCTTTTTTTCTTCAGTCAAAAAACACAATGACTCAAGTAACACCTTTTTTTTTTTTTTTGAGTTTAGGACCCAAATAGAGAAGCGATAAATAGAGTTGGAGAAGGAAAACACCAATGGAATACTATGGATAAGAGATTAACAAAGATGAACAAGAACACAAATGAAGAAGAACAAAACGCAAACCTGAAAATCAAGGAGCCAAGGCTCTGATACCAAATGATAAGCACCTTGGAATGGATCGCCTTGAAATTCAGATGTAGGGAAGGATATTGACGCCACACTCAAGAAAGATGAGAGGGTGAGTGATAAGTCATGGGGGTTTCGATCGCCACAAGTTGCCTTGATAAGATCACGATTAGTTCTTTGCCTAAGAACCAAAGGAAGCTCTCACAATAGAGAAAACTCTGATTTCATTCAAACTTAACATGCCTTGGTCATACAAGAGTTCTCCTATATATAGACTTAGTGGAGGTTGAAACATTAACCTCTACCACACTTCCCACTAAGCACTAATTATGCACCATTATCATGCATGCATGCATGCATGATGTTTTATTTCCCACAATTCCCTAATTCTAGCTTAGGAACTCCCAAAAGCATTAAAAACCCACCAAAAGACATCAAAAATAACTTCAGAAAATTCCCCCAAAAATACCCACGAAAATTGGACACTTGTAGCCCTTGAATGCATCTTGGATCATGTGGTTTTGGGCCTTCAAGTTTTGTCTTCATGTGGGCTCAATTTCACTTTCAATTTGAAGGAATGTGATCCATTTAGTTGTTGCCTCCATTGTGCATTGATCCTTCTTCTCCTTGAGCTCCATTATTAAGCCTTCCAAAGCTTGCTTCATTCTCTTAGTCTTGGATCTTGTCATGGGTCCTCCAATTCCTTTCAATGCCTCTTCCTCTATAGCTTTGTCTTGTAAGCTTGTATCCCCTCCTTGGTCCACATCACTTTCCAATTTTGGAAATTTCCTATTTTGGAAATTTTCCAATTTTGGAAATATGTAAGTTTTCTTTGTACCAGAAACTTACAATTATTCTGAAAACCTATTATGAAATCTCGCAATTTTGGGCACTTTCTTTCAAGAAAGTCTAGACAAATTTATGGATCATTAATTGACAATTAAATTCGAATTGGTTTTAAATTATTAACAAAATTCTTTATCTTGGATTGAGCCTCGGGGAGCCGTCCAATTTAAAGTTAGTTGTTGTAATTTAATTTCCCATTTTGAATAAAATTGTCATGTTTAATTTGGTTACGCCTCGGGGAGCGGACCAAATTGGATTTATGACAAATTACTTTTCTTTGGGTATCTAAGCCTCGGGGAGCCACCCTTAGAAAACAATTTGTTGTAATTAATTAATCCATGAATAAAATATGTGATCAAATCTTGGAAATTTGATTTAAGAGGTAATGCTCTTACATATTGTTGTCTCCAAAATTAATTAGGAAAATGGTTTCCTATAGAGCTTTCTTAAATGAGATTTTCATGAAAATAAAATGTGGTTGAATTAAGGGAATCTATCTCTTAATTTAATAAGATTTGATTTAGAGAAATCAAAGTCTTAAACATATTATTTCTGAAATTGATTATGACAATTTAGGAAATTGTTTCCCAAAACAATTCCTTCAATAAAGTATGAAATTAGAATTAGGAAATCTGGTTCCTAATTCAATTAATGAGACTTGATAAATTAAGTCGCATACATACTTTATTAAGGAAATCGTTAGTCATGACATAATTATATGTCATGAATGTGCTTAGAAAAGAAAGGATGAGACCCAAAACCCCTTACAAAATATTAAGGCCAACACCTTCCATTAATATGGTTAGAATCGGAGTTTTGTTTCTCGTTTGGGTTGATGGACACATCCATGCCCGGCTTGAACCTCAACATGTTCAAACCATGGAATTAGTTTATGAATAATATAGTTGGAGTCAGAGGTCAATCCTTAGTTTTGGTTGTTGGACACATCCAAGCTTGACTAAACAGTTGAATGAGCTCCAACCATATTAAAACTATTTCTTGATTAATGGGTCAACCTTAAGCTTGGAGCATCGATTTGTTGTGCCACAACCAAGGTCGATGTAAAGAGAGGTGCAGTTGGGTGCTATGTATAATGTTGCATACTTGTTAATGAGTTAACAACCCAATGATTTATGCAAACATTCAATTAGTTGATAGCATAAAGTGATAGTTACATATATGTGATATGTAATCGGTATAATTACCTACCTTCATAGCTAAGAATAACTTGATGGCCACAGTCATGGTTGTTCTTATCTATGGTTGGATATCAACCTATTTGGAGATGTTCCTACGATCTCCCGAATTGATAAAAAGGGTTATTCAATTTGAAAAATAAATAAGATTTTTTATTAATGTATGTTGATACATTCTTTAATCATTCTTCTCACATAAGCTCAATTTGTATTTCTAGGATAATCACTCGATCATGTCTTCTCTGAATTTGCGTTCCATTTTGGACACCAATAAACTGACTGGGCCAAACTTCATGGACTGGCTTCGAAACCTGAGGATAGTCCTCAAGGCAGAGAAGCTTGCCTATGTCCTTGAAGATCAACTTCCCAACCATCCTCCAGAAGGTGCAACTCCAGACCAGCTAGTGGCCTATCAGAAACATGTGACCGATTCTGAACTTGCGAGTTGCATCATGCTAGCCTCTATGGTACCTGAGCTGCAAAAGCAGCATGAGCATATGGATGCTTATACCATCATCTTGCATCTTCATGAGTTGTTTGAAGAGCAGGCGAGATCCGAAAGGTTCGAAGTCTCCAGACTCCTCTTCACCTCTAAGATGCAGGAAGGCACTTCTGCCTCACAGTTTGTGTTAAAGATGTTGGGGTACATTGAGCGACTGAGCACACTCGGTTTTGTAATGGATCATGAACTAAGTATTGACTTAATTCTGCATTGTTTGCCCAAAAGTTATTCACAATTTGTGATGAACTATCGGATGAACAAGCTGGAGACTACCATTCCTGAGTTGCTCAACCTGCTGAAGACTATTGAGCCTTCTGTAAAGCAGGATCAGAAGACGGTACTGTTAGTTGGTTCCTCGAAGAAAGGTTCTAAGAGGAAGGCCAATGAACAGAATAAAGGAAAGAAGAAAAAGGCCAAAAAGACTGAAAAGACACCAAAAGGCACTTGCCATCACTATGGCAAGGAGGGTCACTGGCGAAGAAACTGCAAGGTTTATCTTGAGTCATGGAAGAAGAAGGCATCTGATGCCCCATCCTCTTCAGGTATCTTCGTTATTGAATGTCACTCTATTTCCTCAAATACCTGGGTACTTGATACTGGGTGCAGCTTACATATATGTAATGACATATAGGGGCTAAGGAATAGAAGAAGACTCGTCAAAGGAGAAGCGAATTTGCGAGTTGGAAATGGAGCAAAGATTGCTGCTGTTGCCATCGGAACATATTTGGTAAAGCTCCCTACTGGACGTATCTTAGAATTAGATAATTGTTATTTTGTTTCTTCGTTAATAAAGAACATTGTATCTATTTCATGTTTGAATGAAAAGGGTTATCATTTAACTTTTAGTAACAATTGTTGTTACATAACTTTAAATGGCGTTCTTTATGGTAATAGAACTTTGTGCAATGGTATCTACACGTTAGATTTATTCGGTGACGTTTTCAATATCGAAGTTAGCAACAAATGTGCTCGAATAGATAATCGAATAGACTCCTACACGTGGCATTGTCGTCTTGGCCATGTAAGTAAGAAACGCATGACCGAATTACACCGATGTGGAATTCTGGAATCATTTGAACCCGGTTCATTTGATACTTGCGAATCATGCTTAAAAGGCAAGATGGCCAAATTACCCTTTTCCGGAAAAGGTAATCCAGTGGGAGAATTGCTTGGTCTAATACATACTGATGTATGTGGACCAATGTCAACTCTAGCACAAGGAGGCTATAGCTACTTCATCACCTTTATCGATGATCACTCATGATTCGGGTACGTGTTCTTGATGAAACACAAATCTGAAGCTTTTGAGAAATTCAAGGAGTTCAGAAATGAAGTAGAGAAACAACTTGGCAAAAGTATTAAGATACTTCGATCCGATCGGGGTGGTGAATACTTAAGTCAAGAGTTTCAAGATTATCTTAGGGACAATGGGATATTGTCCCAATGGACTCCGCCGTATACACCACAGCATAATGGTGTATCTGAGAGGCGCAACCGAAACTTGATGGACATGGCTAGGTCGATGATGAATCATGCAACTCTTCCAAAATCCTTTTGGGGCTATGCACTTAAGACAACTGTTTACTTGCTAAACGGAGTCCCGACCAAGGTAGTCTCTACTACTCCGTATGAGACGTGGAATAGTAAGAAACCTCACTTAACTCACCTTAAGATATGGGGTTGTCCTGCTTATGTGAAGCGAACTGTATCAGACAAATTGGATACTAAATCTGATAAATGTCTATTTATTGGATACCCTAAGGAAACAAAGGGTTACCAATTCTATCATCCCTTGGAACAAAAGGTGTTTGTTTTAAGGTATGCTGTATTTCTGGAAAAAGAATTTCTTTTACAAGAAAACAGTGGGAGTGACATTGAACTTGATGAAGTTCAAGAAACTCCAATAGACATTACAGAGACACCTAGTCTAGACCCACAACCAATAACTCATAATGATGAGCTGTCAGTTGAACCTAAAACAACACCACCTCTTCGTAGGTCTGATAGGACACGCAATATTCCAGAGAGATACGGATTTCTCATAAGCGAATTGAATGACGTGTTACTCATAAGCGATGACGAACCTAGCAGTTATGAAGATGTTCTGAAAAATTCAGAAAGGGACAAATGGCTTGATGCCATGAAGTCGGAAATGCATTCCATGTACGAAAATCAAGTATTGGACTTGGTTAACCCACCTGAAGGGATTAAGCCCATAGGGTGCAAGTGGGTTTTCAAGAAGAAAACCGACATGGAAGGTAATGTTGTTACCTTTAAGGCTAGATTAGTGGCAAAAGGATATCGTCAAAAATAAGAAATTGATTATGACGAAACCTATTCACCAGTAGCTATGCTTAAATCCATTCGGATGCTCCTAGCCATAGCAGCTCATTATGATTATGAGATATGGCAAATGGATGTGAAAACAGCCTTCCTTAATGGAAACCTGCTTGAGGATGTATACATGATACAACCTGAAGGTTTCATATCGGTTGATAAAACCAACTTATGCAAGCTTCGACGATCCATATATGGACTGAAGCAAGTATCCAGGAGCTGGAACATCCGTTTTGATGAGACAATCAAAGAATTTGATTTCTCACAAAATCCTGACGAACCTTGTGTGTACAAGAAGGTTAGTGGGAGTGCAGTCGTATTCCTAGTGTTATATGTCGATGACATATTACTTATAGGAAACGATATATCAGCCTTACAGACAGTTAAAATTTGGTTGTCCAAAACTTTCTCCATGAAAGACCTGGGAGAAGCAACCTATATCCTTGGGATTAGAATCTATAGAGATAGATCGAAACGGTTGCTTGGTCTTTCACAGTCTACATATATAGACCGAGTGCTAAAAAGGTTTAGCATGTCGGAATCCAAGAAAGGTTACCTTCCCATCAGGCATGGGATCAACCTTTCAAAGTCTATGTGTCCGCGCACAGAAGACGAGAGGATTTGCATGAATAAGATTCCTTATGCATCCGCGATAGGATCTATCATGTATGCTATGTTATGTACAAGGCCCGATGTATCGTATGCATTGAGCGTCACAAGCAGATACCAGTCGGATCCAGGAATGGATCATTGGGCGGCTGTCAAGACAATCCTTAAGTACTTAAGAAGAACTAAGGATGTGTTCCTAATATATGGAGAAGGAGATATGTTAATACGTGGGTATACAGATGTCAGTTTCCAGAAAGATAAGGATGACTCCAAATCTCAGTCTGGATACATATTTATTTTGAATGGAGGCGCAATAAGTTGGAAGAGTTTCAAACAAGACACCGTAGCGGATTCTACCACGGAAGCGGAATATATCGCAGCTTCGGAAGCAGCAAAAGAAGCAGTCTGGATTAAGAAGTTTATCTCCGAACTTGGTGTGGTTCCAACCATTGATGAAGCAGTGCCGGTTTACTGCGACAACAATGGAGCTATTGCACAAGCAAAGGAACCAAGGTCTCATCAGCGATCCAAACACGTGCTTCGCCGCTATCATCTGATCAGAGAGATTATAAGTAGGAATGATATACAAATTGAGAAAATTCCCACTAAAAGGAATTTAGCGGATCCTTTAACTAAGGCCTTGCCTCAGATCAAGTTTGAGGGTCATGTTAGAGCCTGTGGTATTGGATACCGTAGCGATTGGCATTAGGCCAAGTGGGAGTTTGTTAGTAATATGAGAGAAGTGTCCTAAGGCAATCGCCTTATGATCGTAATCATTTATTTTAATAAATGAAAATTCACTATTTGAGTATACATATTTGTGTATTTGATTGGGATCTTAAACTCATCTACTGAATGTCCACAATACAATTCACAGCATGAGAGAATTTGTGATGGAATCACAACTAGTGATTATCTCTACAAGTGCAATTGTGAAGTATTGAAAATGTCCCTGGTCGATGAATTGATAAATACGGACACTATCAATTCTGTTGAGACTAGCATGGGTTATTCTCTAATCAGCTGATTCTCACTGGCTGATGACATTGGGATGTCCGGAGATAAACATGAATGCTAGTTAAGGGAACTAGTTCATTGGAGTGACTGGCTGTAAAACTTCACATGGTAGTCTATATATAGACATGTCAGTGAAGTTCTTACCGCAGCATAAGTGCGATGTTCCTTTGACTTGCGGTGTTCAAGTCATCTTGGTCATGGAGACTTATATTTTAACATCTTAAGCAAGCATCTCCAAGGAGGTGTGGAGCCAGGATAGTTGGGTATAAACCGAAGTGCCCGAAGATGTTTGAACAGCCTACAAAGGATTCACCACTCCTTGCGAGGAGATGTATACCCAAGGCCTATCGTCGGATTGTTACTCAAAGCCTCTGGCCAAAGCATGACATGTTTAGAGTATGAGTCTCTTAAATACATGAGAGTAATTAGAAATCCAAAGGACGAGAGAACGTTACTTGGGCTAGGTGTGACGTAGTCAGCCTAGTGGGGACTGACACACACACAGACCATGTCCTGAACCAAGTGGGTATAAGATGGTGAAGGGAATGAGGCACGATTCATTAGAGCTGCTGAAGGGTTTCAGAATTATTTCTTAGGTCAACCGTTGATCTTTCGATTAATTAGGGATCATGATGTACTACTAGGTGCCACTCATGATCGTTCTATAATTGGTTAATTATAGACGACCAACATAAATCGAAAGCCTATTTAGTCACACGCACTACGAGTAATCCGAGGGATTTAAAACGAGTTGAAAATTGGATTTTCCGATCAAGAGAAATAAGCCGAATCTGAATTAATCAGAGGCGCAACGGAAGCTTAAAATGGCTATGTCTTTTGAAGGCTTATTGGGCGAATTAAATGAGTTTAATTCGCGAGGGTTTGGCTTGATGTGGCTGGCCAAAGAGGGTACCCACCCTCTTTGGTTTGGCCGGCCACTACAAGGAGAGAAAACCAATTTATTTGGTTTATTTATAAAATAAATCAAGCGCGATTTGTTTTATAAAATTATGGATAAATAAATCTATATAAAGAAATTTATATAAAGAGATTTATATAAAGAAATTTATATAAAGAAATTTATAGAAATTTATTCTTTTTTATGGAAATTAAAATGAACCATGGATCAGTTTATTTTAATTTTATAAAATCAATTATGAATTGATTTTTCCATGATAAGAAAAATTTATAAATTTCTTGTAAATTTTATTCCATAATAAAAGGAGAGATGTATTTGTTTTATTATAAATTTAGTTATAATAAAACTTGGCATAACGGAATAATTCATAAGAAAATTTATAGGATAAATTTCTTATGAAAAATTTATTCCGTTAAAAGGGAGACTTGGCGATGGAGAGGCTACTATATAAAGGAACCAAGGCTAGGCTTGAATTCCTTAATTGAGTAATCAAGAGATTAAGTAGCTCCCTCTCTCTCTCTAATTCTCTCTCTCTCTCTCTAGGGTCGGCGCCCACTTCCTCTCTCTAGGGCTGGCTCTCTCTCCTCCCCCCTAGGGCCGGCGCACCACCTAGGGTTGTCGTGAGCCTCCTCCACCAAGAAGGTGCCAAAGAAGAAGTAGAAGCGGGTCGCGTCTCCTTCCTTCGATTCTCCGGAATTTTGATTCCGTTACTTGGTGGTTAGTTTCCATCTTTCTCTCTTGATATTCTAGTTGTGCTTTTGGAGAATCTAGTAGTTCTTGTCGGCACAAAACTCGTGGCTTTGCGAAGTCATCCCGAAGAGAACTCGGCGTGGACGCGAATAGAGGCGAAGCTTCCAAGGGACGCTACGGTTGGATCTCGTCCCTTTCTTCGAGTTACGCGAGGTACAAAGTAAATTAGTTTACTTTTCTGCAAAATTTTAATTTATGATCATGTCCACACATCATAAGGTCGCATGCTAGATACGTGGTTAAAATAATTTGAGAAATTATTTATGCTAATTCTTCCGCTGCACGTAAATATTTTTAAATTTACGAACCCGTATCCTTGTCAACATGCACCCGGTCCGAACAGTATCGTACCATTCCGAGTGATAGGTGGGTACCCCTAAGGAACCTTCGTCCTCACCTCATGTTTTCTTCCTCTCTACTGGACTCATGGGGAAGTAGGACAGAGGGGAACAGAAAGAGACTTACACTTGGAGAAGACGACCGTGAAGCGAACAGCAAAGGGTAAGGATGCTTGAAAATGAAATACGCAAGAAAGTAGAAGGGGGCTGCTGCACCCGCTTTTATAGGGAGAAGCCTCCCACCTGTGAGCAATAGGGAAACAACACATCAACGGTGCCGATGGGGCATCTCGAGGAGCGACCATCCTTTACTATCATCACTTCGTATGGCTCGTGGTCCGTATCAGGGGGAGATCTCTGCGTAGAGAATGACGGAGTATGTGGCGAGACAACATTTATCAGATGACCTTGTCGCCAATAAGAGACCCCATGCGTTTGTGAAAAGGGGGTGATGTACCGCTGTTAGGGTGTTGTCTTGAAACCCTTGGAGATACAGGACGACTTAGAGGAGCTGCCTGGGGTGTAGGGATGTATGGTCTGATTCCTCGAACCCGGCAGGCCGCCAATGAAGTAGTAAAAAATATGAATATGGACCCGCTATAACATAGCTTCTTCGTTACACCACTAGTCGAATCAGTCAGAAACACTATCTTCGATTAGACTTGAAGTAGGGGATTTGTGATAGGGTTGAGCACCCCGTGGCTGACACGATGCTCCCTCTCTCTCGGACTCCCGAGACCCCCTCGAAAACAAGTATTCCCAAGGTTACCTCGGGTCATGCAGGCACTAGAAATCGGCACAGGAGGGCATACGCTCGAGATCACCTCAGGATTGTTGGGGCAATTTATGGTCCGGAGTGACCATATGTTTTGATATTTGAGCAAAGGGTTTAAGTTAGGTTCACCCTTGTGTTTGATGTATGTATTTGAGTGTGCAGGTTTGCAGGATACACATAGACTTAGTTGGACGTCTTCGAGTCCAGTGAAGGATGGCATGGGGAGACGAGCCGTGGGCTTGCATGCATCCGAGGGACCGTGGACAAAGTAGGGACGATGAGCCGAGGGAAGCACACTTCGAGGCATACGTGAAGGATGACATGGGAGACGAGCCGTGGGCTTGCATGCATCCGAGGGACGAGAGGCGAAGTCGAAGAAGGCTTGAAGGCAACAGGTCGAGGCTGTTGGATGAAGAGTCAGATAAGTCACGAGGATTCGAGTGCTGAGAGAATTGTACTCGGGAAGGGGAATCCTAGGGTTCGAGTGTTGAGAGAATTGTACTTGGGAAGGGAAACCTTAGGTGATAGTTGACTGATGCTTGGATCAGTCGACTGATGAAGAGCACAGAAAGATCAGACGACTGATCCTTGGATCATTCGACTGGTGTCGACCAGAAGTTGAATCATCAGGCTGTGACATGCAAATTCGCGAGGACCAGTCGACTGGTGCTAGCACCAATTGATTGGTAACGGTCATTTCAGCCAAGAGCTCTATTTAAGAGAGTTGGGTTTTGGCTGAGAGTTCATGGCGAAACAAGCTTGGGTAAAGCCTGTTAGTAGTCTAAACGTGCTCAAAGGTTGTCAAGGTTGTGGCGAGGGTTCTCCATCCACAAGGAGCGACAAGAGCTAGCCGGAGGTGTTCCGGGGAGTCATCCATCGACGGATCGGGATCGCCCATCTTACGGACAGCAGTGGAGTAGGAGCTTTATCTCCGAACCACGTAAACAAATTGTGCTAGCGATTGTTTTAGTTTATTCTTTTAGTTTTCCGGTTGCACACGCTGACATTGTAGGAAGGAAAATCGAAAAGTAGGTCTTCACCCCCCTCTAGCTAAATTACAAGGTCCCAACAAGTGGTATCAGAGCGAGGTTCGCTCATCTACGGACTAACCGCCGAGAGAGCAAAAAGCTAGAGGAAATGGCGATCGAAGAAAGATTGAGGGACGATATCAATGTTCCACCTCCCTAGGACCGTGAGAGTTTTGAGTATTAAAGGATGCAGACAAAGACATGGTTCGGCATGGATTGAAATTTCATGAACGTGCTAGAAGAGCCATTTCAAGTCCCAAAAGATAAACACGGGAAAAAGCTCCGACCAAGATATTGGAATAAGGAGCAACAAATGCAATCAAAGGCAAACGAGAAGGTAATTTCAATATTACTTAATATTTTGCCTAATGATATAATTAGTGGTGTAGGTGAATACAAAAATGCACACGAATTATGGAGTAAGATATTAGCACATCGTGAAAACCCTACACAAGCTCAAGTAGTGGAAGAGTCCAAGGAAATGAGCTCAACATCCGAAGAGGAGGAGAAAGAAGAAGAAGATTCATCCATCTCCTCAAGTGAAGTGGCACAAGAAATTGAAGAATCATCCACTTCATCAAAGGGAAAAGAAGAAGTCTCCACTTCAAGGATTGAGGGGTAGGAGAGACCATCCTCGATACCGGAGCAAGAAGAAGCATCCACCTCCACCAAAGCAAAGTCAAAAGACCACATTATTTGCTTTGGGTGCAACAAGAAGGGGCACTACAAGGACAAGTGTCCATTAGGTAAAAAGGAGGTAACCCCTAAACCCAAGTCAATTTATTTAAAATCTAACATAGGTTGTAGGGAAAAGAAGGAGAAGAAGCACGTTAGGTGTTTCACGCGTGGTGAGCTAGGACACTACCACACCAAATGCTCAAGGAAAGGAGAACTCAAGAAATTGGAGCATTTGAGAAAGTAGGAGGAGAAGAAGAAAAGCTCACATCAAGGGGGAGCTACAAGGGTAAGGGAGGTAATCCCTAACATTAAGCATGTTTCAAATTCCTCTATGTGTGGTAGAAATAATGAGAATTATTTACCTATGCATAATTTTGGTTTTAGATATTGTGATAAAAATAGGGCTAATATAGTATCTCAAAACCCTAAGGAATTTATGTATCATGATAAACCTAGAATTTTTAAGCCTCAGGACCAAGACATAAATCCAAAGAAAGGGAGACACATGCCTAGACAAATGAGTAGATCTGGAAATGTCCAAGATGGACATGGTGATGCTAAGGTTAAGAACCTAGAAAGAGAAAATCAAGTCTTGAGGGCAAACCTTGATAAACTAGAGAAAACCCTAGAGAGATTCATTAGTGGATCTAAGGATTAGGCATGGTGTCGGATAGTCAAAACCCCGACAATGATAGATCGGGTCTAGGATACCGATCTATGAGATCAAATGTTATAGAAAAGTCATATGTGTTGGGTATGGCTTGGCGGGTTTCCTTAGTGAAAACTTGGTCGTCCTTGAGAGACCACTCCATGTCTACAGATTAAAAAGTTAATCCGAATGGAGACTCGTCTCCCAATGACCATCTCGTGCCGTATCGAACGATCAAAATTACAACTCGGCCAATCATAAAGATCGGGCCTTGTAATTTGCTTGACCGTTAGACCACGGAAAAGGTGACGAGTGGATCATCGGCTTTTGTGTTTATGGTCGGTGTCCAATTAATTAATTATTGGCTATGATTCGTAATCAAAATAATTAACTAACTAACATAAAATGACAAGATAAACAAAATATGGCACATAATGACAAAAGGAGCGTGGGAAAGTATTATACCTTTCTGATCACCTCGCGGTCTCCTACCTTATGTCCCTCCCTTCCTGGACGTCGTGTGGGCGACAGTCTACCGAGAACCGAGATCACCAAAGCACCAACCTTCTTCCTCAAGCATGGCCGAAAACCCTAACACCTCTATAGTGTTGCGCTGGCCACCATCATCATCCTCTTGCTCCCGCCAGCCCTCACCATGCTCCAATGGATCACCGGACACAAGAGGTGATGCAAAAGAGGAGGAAGAAGAAGGAGAAGACACTTCTCCACAAACCAATCCAAATCTCTCCCTCCTTTCTTCTTTCTTCTCGCCGGCGGCGGTTTGCAACCTGGTGGCACCGCTGCCCCACCTCCTCCTCTCCACAACCTGCTACCGTAGGGTCTAGGGAATAAGGAAGAGAAGGACGATGAGAAGAAGAAGTAGAGATGATCTATTGAGGCAATCTGTGTTCCAGAGTGACCAAGTATTTTGATGTTTGGGCAAAGGGTTTAAGTTAGGTTTACCCTTGTTATCTTATATGTGTATGTTGAGTGTGTTGGAGCAGAATGCACCAATGTCAAACCTGTGTTTTGACAATGGCAACAGAGGTCAAAAGTTAAGTCTTTCTTGTTGTCTAACAAGTTTCTCAAGTGTACAGGAAAAGTCCTAGCGAAGGACTGCTAGGCACTGGCGAAGGAATGCCAGAGTCAAAAGCCCTAGTGAAGGACTGCTAGGCACTGGCGAAGGAATGCCAGAGTCAAAAGCCCTAGCGAAGGACTGCTAGGCACCGGGCGAAGGACAGCTCGGCATCCAAGCCCTGACAAAGGATCGCCAGGCAAAAGTCCAACCAAAGGAGCGGTTGGCATCAGGTAAATTCTCCCGAGAGGAGTAGGTGAGGACGCGTTCCCCGTCGAGGGAACAGTAGGCGTCGGTTTGACCTAGGGCTCCATTTTGGAGACCAAAGTCAGAACCAAGACAGCTAAGGCTGTATAAACTAATTGTTTTATTGTGTTTTGGACTAACCCTAGATGCAGGACCGAAGGAACGTGTGTCTACAACTCAGAGAGCCTCAAAGGAGTGAGGCAGCAGCTGAGCAGGGCGCCCTGAGTGTCCAGGGCACCCCCAAGGTGAACCAGAACCAAGTAAAGCAAAATGGGCTTCGGCTGCTTACTGGGCAGGGCGCCCTCAGCAGCCAAGGCGCCCTAGTCAGCCAGGGCACCCTCAGCAGCCCGGGCGGCCCGCGCCCAAGACTGCGAAGCTTCATCTTAATCCACAGCCGAGATTTCTGCGCGGAAGAAGTCAGCCAAGGCGCCCTCTGCGACCAGGGCGCCCCCAGAGTCAAACCTATCCCTATTCGGATGGGATAACATTTGACCGAGCTAAATGTGGATCGCTCGACACGTGGCAGGGCGCCCCCGACGTCCAGGGCGCCCCAGGGTGCTATAAATAGCACCCAACGCCCAAGCCTTTGAGAACAACTTCGAACCAAAGCTTCCACGCTCTTCTGTGCTCACGCTGTGTCCGGAAATTGCCCAACTTGAGCGACGACGTCCTGCTGCTCCGGAAAGTCAACCTACAACCGGACGTCGGTAAAAGAAGAAACTGTTATTATTAAAAGTTTATGGTGCTATACTTGTAAATCTCTTTTTGTAAACTGATTTTGCGTTCATATAGAATTGCCCAAAGTAAACGATCAACGATAGTGGGCCTTGGAGTAGGAGTCGACCTAGGCTCCGAACCAAGTAAAAAATACTGTGTTCGTGTGTTTTGTTTCTTTCCGCTGTGCAAATTACTCTTTCCTTAAATTCGAAAAGTTTACCGATATTCACCCCCCCCTCTATCGACTCTATCGATCCAACAAGTGGTATCAGAGCGGGTAAGTTCAAACTTGGTGCAACCACCAGTTTGAAAATTTCTTTTCGGATTTTCTTTATTATTTTTTTAATTATTAAATATTTTTTCGTTCGAATTTTTTTGTTAATCGAGGTTGGTGCAACACCCCTCGATATTTTATTTCCCTTATCCCGCACTACTAATCCAAGACCAAGTCTTGGGATATTTTTCTAGTAGTTTTCTTTTTCAGATTAAATGGCTATGTAAGAGGGATTCAGCACAGCCAGACCTCCACTTTTCAGTGGAGAAGACTTTTCTTACTGGAAAAGTCATATGGAGGTCCACCTGAAAACTCAGGTGGATATGTGGATCATCATCCAGTCCGGTCTGGAGATCCCCAAAAACGCCGAAGGACTACCACAAAGCTACTCGGAGTGGGACAACACCCTAAAATGCAAAATAGAAGCCGATGCAAAAGCAACACAAACCCTACAATGCGGGCTGACAAAGGAAGAGCTCAACCGAGTAGGCCCCTTCAACAGTGCCAAGGAGCTATGGGCAAAATTAATTGAGCTACACGAAGGAACGTCGGACACCAGGATCAGCAAGAGGGATCTGCTCCTGAACAAATTGTACACTATCAAGATGGCCGACAACGAAATAGCATCCCAACTCCACGCACGCATCCAAGAATTAATGAACGGTCATCACACGATAGGTCACAAGGTTGAAAACCGTGACCTAATAAGGTATGCCCTAAACGCTTTCCCTAGAAATACCTTGTGGGCATCTATGGTAGATGCATACAAGGTTTCAAGGAATCTCTCTAAAATTAAATTAGATGAATTATTTTCTGAGTTAGAACTTCATGAGCAGACTAACTGCAATATGGCCAAGAAGAGTATTGCCTTTTTTTGCAGGAAAAATTGGAAAATCGACAAAAAAGAAACCTCAACCTCAACCCGAGCCCAACTCTGATTCAGATGAAGAAGATGAAGAAGGAGATCAATCTGAGTTGGTCCGATTGGCTCGAATCTATTACAAAAAATTGAAAAATCAAGCCAACACACGGAGGACAAGCCGAAGAAAGGACGAACCAGCTGAACCATCAAATGATAAACACAAGCCCAACATAACCTGCTACGAGTGCAAGAAGAAGGGTCACTACAAGACAGAATGTCCAAATCTGAAGGAGTCCAAGAAGACAAGAAGGAAAAAGGCACTCCAAGCAACCTGGGACGAATCTTCCTCAAAAGTAGAAGAGGAAGCACCCCAATCAAACCTACTAGCCCTGACCGCCTCAGAAAAGGTCGAGACTAAGTCAGAATCAGAACAGGACGACGGCGAGCTAACTTTTACAGAAGACGGTGAAATTAAGGTAACTAGTTTTAATAGATGTCAATTAAGTGAATTAATTTCATTCCTTTCTCGTGATTTGGCAAAAGCCAAACTCCGAGTCGAGTCCCTCCGACAGGAAGTAAAACTCCTGAAAGAGGGAGCTGACTCTAAACCTTTAACCGAGAAGGTTCAGGAAGGAACTCCTACTCAAGTTGAAAAACTTGAAAAGGAAAACTCCTCCCTGAAAACTCAGGTTAAGGATCTTAGATCAGCCTTAGAACGATTTACTTCTGGTTCCAAAAATCTTGACATGATTCTTGGGAAACAGAAGTCCGTTCTAAATCGATCCGGACTTGGCTACCGAACCAAATCCCGACAAAGATCGTATTTGGCTATACTGAATCAGTCCAGAGGAAAAATTCAGGCATGGGTACCTAAACTGTGCCTGAACCAACCTACTGGATCAAATCAGTATTGGATCCCCAAGGACAAGATTCACATCTTGCCTAACCATCACCGTGGCTTTAGTCCAGGGGGAGCCAAACTGAAAACAATATTTATTATTAGATAAATAATTTTCCCTGATTGCAATTGCCTGATGATTGTTTATTTAAAATTTCTGCAATTTCTCATGCTTAAAATTAGAAATGGTTAGAATAAGGAATGAACACACTTAACTGAAACTTGACAACATAGTACTGGGTAGAGGTGAGATGATAGTACGTTAGGGAAGCCAATTTGGCGGAACTAGCCGAAGCTACCGATCCAAGACCCAAACTAGTTAGACCAGAAATTTTTCAAAGAATAATTTTGAAAATGAAATTTCATTAAAAGGCTTTGTCAAGGAAAGGGTGGATGATCCCATAAGGCTACGGCCAAAGAAGGCCTAGTGCCTCGCCAAGACCTGGAAGCCAATTTTTGAAATTCAAATTCAAATTAATTTTTGTCAAATTTGAATCTAACACAAAAATTTAGTTATTTGTAGATTTAAACTTCCTTTGAAAAATTTAATTGTTTTCAAAATTAAGCTAAATTTAAACGTTTTCAAAATTAATTAAGTTTTCAAAATTTAATTATTTTTAAAATAAACCTTCAACTTTCAAATCTATCAAAACCTGTCTCACAAAACCTATAAGGTTAACGTGATTGAAAACCCTAGATTTGGGTGAGACAGTAAAATTAAGACTCAATCATGATTCCTTTAATACCTGTGTTGCAGTAAAATTCGATATTGTCAAACCATGGTCAACATAGTCAAACCATGGTCAACATAGTCAAACCATGGTCAACATAGTCAAACCACGGTCAATATAGATAAACCATGGTCGAAACACTCAAACCAGGTCAAATCTGGTCAAATACACTCCCTTAGGGTTAGAAGCTAGTCCTTAGGGCGCCCAAATCCGTGTGGGCGCCCCAAGGCTGGTCAAAAAGCTCCTCTGCCACTGCACCCTGACCAGGGCGCCTTGGTGCTCCAGGGCGCCTTCGTATACCCCTTTATTGGTCAAAAGCTGCCAAAAGGCAGCTGCAGCTCTGCTTAGGGCGCCCTCGTCAGGCGGGGCGCCCTCCCACAGTCCTTCAACGGCAGAAAGCTGCCGAAAGGTAAATGCAGGCCTGGTCAAGGCGCCCTCACCGTTCGGGGCGCCCTCCCCAGTCGGGGCGCCCTCCCGAGGAAGGGCGCCCAAAACTGCCTATAAAAAGGGGCTCCATTCCCCTTCTTCTCTTCACACCCAAAACACTTCTCCTCCTCAACTTTCTACCTTCCAAGAGATCTCCTCAAGCTCTCAAGCCCTCATCTTCAACAATGCCTCCCCGAGCAAACCGGTATAATTTTTATTGTTAATTTCTTTTCAATTTTTCATTAAATACATAATTTCTTTAAGTATATATTCTTTCTCTTAGAAGACGCCGACCTAACCAGGCAGAACCCGGTACTCAACCTAGTCCTGATCCTAGGTTTCCCAATTTAGAATTGTGTAATAAGTTCTCTCGTACCACCTATAAGCCTATCAAGACAAGTTACTTGAATAGACTATTCTTCACCCAATCCTGTCCCCTAGCTATGAACGTCATAAACCTCTACCAACTGGACAATCTAGTATTCTGCACCCACCCAATCAATACTTCCTTATGTGCAGAATTTTACAATAACATCATTAGACAGGATAATCTCATGTTCTCCACCATGGTTCAAGGTATTCCCTTAACTGTCACACCAACATTACTGAACCGATTTCTAGGACTACGACCCTCGCAGTCCACCTTCTGTTGTTATCCTCCTAGGGAGCCTCCCTTTGATGCTCCCTACTCACACATCACCTTAGATACATTACACTTATATTTCTTTAGGCAACCAGTGGCTAGACGATTTCAGTCAGTCGACTTAGGGGTCCAGGACTACGCCCTATATAGGGTCTTAGTCCGATGTATTCTGCCATTATCCACCAGGGATGTCACCACTATGCGACCATTCCATACCTTTCTCCTGTACGCCCTGATTCACCAGCTAGATATTGATATAGGACTTCATATGTTTCACACTATTCTACACGCATCCAGTGTGTCCACGCAAGGGCGGGTACGCACACCCTACTGCCACATTATCACGTCCCTATTACATCACCATGGTAGGAACATTATCGAGGGAGAAATGGTCGATCTGACCGACTACGATGAAATAGGCTATAGAAACTTCGCCCTAGCAGGTATAGAGGTGTCTGGTACCGGGGTCCTGTCCTGGAGACGTCAGAGAGCAGCTCCCCAGATCGGTTCGGACGAGGAAGTCGAGTACGACGTCGCAGATATAGCAGCAGAAGCCCGAGCCCATATAGACGAGCCCGCTCCACCGACACTCTACGAGAGAGTGACCCGTATGGAGACACAGATACAGAGTCTCCGAGAGGAGGTCGAGGCCTATCACATAGAGCAGATGGACGCTCGTCGAGCCGATCGGGAAGTAGCTGATGTTAGATTTCTTGAGATGATGGCACGATTCGATGCATGGCAGCCGGGTCCATCTGATCACCCCGGTCCTTCATCTTAGATTCACTTAGCATTGTACCTATTTGACTGCCCCTACTCAGTAGGGTTGACTTGTGCTTGACTGTTGACTATGTTGAACCTAGAGTACCTGCTTTATTTTATGATGACTAGTTTATGATTATTGGTTTCTTGTCAATTAGTTAGGATTGTGCTCTGTAGAATAGAGTAACTCATTTTTTTACTGCTCTATTTTTTTTAAAATTGTTTCTAAAAATAGAATTTGAAAAACTGCTTTACTTAATTTCAAAATTGGTTTTCATTTTTCGACTTAGTTTTATTTCAAAACTACCCCTTTTCAAAACTAGGGATTTTTCGAAAAAGGACTTAGCCTAGGCCCTAACCCTAGAACTGCATGCACCTATAGACTTAGAAGCCAGCATCTCACAAGGACCTTAGGGTACTTTTGATTGATAACCTAGAAAGGGTTAAGATGCTTAGGTCTTTGCCTTAATTCAAGATGCTTTAAGTCAGTGCATCTGCAGTAATTGGGGCACTAAATACAACTTACACAGCAATCAAGTTAAGTGTCAAGCTTAGAAAATCTAACTTGAACAGAAACACTTAACTTGACTAACCCTAGCAAAAACTACTGTATATAACAGTTAGTAAGTAGCTAATTGGGTTAGACAGGTCCCTAAGAGAAAATTGGATGATTTGATTTCGTCAAATTATAAATGGTTCAGTACAGCAAATTCCTTTATGAAATTTTTTTCTGCTACATTTATCTATTTTTGATATATGGCAAAGGGGGAGAGATAGGAAAGGAGAGAGTAAAACATTTTGCAGAAATATTTTTTACAGAAATATTTTTTACTCTATCCTTTATTCAAAAAGTTTTCAAAATTTGCTTATCCTTTATTCAAAAAGCTTTCAGAAATACTTAAGCTTTTTAAAATTTTTCAAAAGTACTTAAACTTTTCAAAAACCTTTTCAAAGTTAGCCAAGTACTTAGTAGTTAAACTTTTCAAAAACCTTTTCAAAGTTAGCTAAGTACTTAAGCAAAAATCTTCTTCAAATTATTTACTAAGTACTTAAGTTTTTTATTTATTAACTAATTAAGTACTTAAGTTTTTCAAAATTAATTGAGTACTTAAGTTTTTCAAGTACTTAAGTTTTTCAAAATTAATTAAGTACTTAAGTTTTTCAAAATTACTTAAATCTTCCAAGTTCATTAAGTACTTAAATCTTCAAAATTATTAAGTACTTAAGCTTTCCAAATGTACTAAAGTTTTATTAAGTAATTAAGCTTTTGAAATCTTAAGTTAACACTTTCAAGACTTGTGAGTACCTAAAAGCTTAAAGTTTTCAAAGTACAAATAAAGTTTTCTTAACCCTACGAAATTTTGAAAAAATCTAGGGGGAGATTCTCTCCAGGGGGAGGGAACAAATTTCTTGCTTGTGATTAAACTTAACTTTTTGAACTAAGGTTGCGATAAATCAAAAAGGGGGAGATTGTTGGTGCAGAATGCACCAAAGTCAAACCTGTGTTTTGATAATGGGAACAGAGGTCAAAAGTTAAGTCTTTCTTGTTGTCTAACAAGTTTCTCAAGTGTACAGGAAAGCCTAGCAAGGACTGCTAGCCGGCGGAATGCAGGGAAAAGCCCTAGCGAAGGACTGCTAGGCACTGGCGAAGGAATGCCAGAGTCAAAAGCCCTAGCGAAGGAATGCTAGGCACCTGGCGAAGGAATGCCAGGGTGAAAAGCCCTAGCGAAGGACTGCTAGGTACCGGGCGAAGGACAGCTCGGCATCCAAGCCCTGGCAAAGGATCGCCAGGCAAAAGTCCAACCAAAGGAGTGGTTGGCATCAGGTAAATTCTCCCGAGAGGAGTAGGTGAGGACGCGTTCCCCGTCGAGGGAACAGTAGGCGTCGGTTCGACCTAAGGCTCCATTTTGGAGACCAAAGTCAGAACCAAGACAGCTAAGGCTGTATAAAATAATAATTAATTGCTTTATTGTGTTTTGGACTAACCCTGGATGCAGGACCGAAGGAACGTGTGTCTGCAACTCAGAGAGCCTCAAAGGAATGAGGCAGCAGCTGAGCAGGGCGCCCTGAGTATCCAAGGCGCCCCCAAGGTGAACCAGAACCAAGTGAAGCAAAAGGGCTTCGGCTGCTTACAGGGCAGGGCGCCCCCAAGGTGAACCAGAACCAAGTGAAGCAAAAGGGCTTCGGCTGCTTACAGGGCAGGGCGCCCTCAGTAGCCAGGGCGCCCTCGTCAGCCAGGGCACCCTCTGCAGCCAGGGCGCCCCGTGCCCAAGACTGCGAAGCTCCATCTTTATCCACAGCCGAGATTTCTGCGCGGAAGAAGTCAGCTAAGGCGCCCTCTACGACCAAGGTGCCCCCAGAGTCAAACTTATCCCTATTCGGATGGGATAACTGTTGACCGAGCTAAATCCGGATCGGCTGACACGTGGCAGGGCGCCCCCGACGTCCAGGGCGCCCCAGGGTGCTATAAATAGTACCCAACGCCCAAGCCTTTCATATCAACTTCGAACCAAAGCTTCCACGCTCTTCTGTGCTCATGCCATGTTCGGAAACTGCCCAACTCGAGCGACGACGTCCTGCTGCTCCGGAAAGTCAACCTACAACCGGACGTCGGTAAAAGAAGAAATTGTTTTTATTAAAAGTTTATGGTGCTATACTTGTAAATCTCATTTTGTAAATTGACTTTGCGTTCATATAGAATTGCCCAAAGTAAACGATCAACGATCGTGGGCCTTGGAGTAGGAGTCGACCTAGGCTCCGAACCAAGTAAAAAATACTGTGTTCGTGTGTTTTATTTATTTCCACTGTGCAAATTGCTCTTTCCATAAATTCAAAAAGTTTACCGATATTCACCCCCCCCCTCTATCGGCTCTATCGATCCAACAGGGATGTAGGGGAAAGTGCAGGTCGGCCAACAGTTGGTCAGAAAAGACGGTGAAATAACTTAAGAGGGGCTCGTGTGGTCGACCTCGACGGTCGGGAAGGGCCATTGCGTGGTCTTCGGGGATTCGGTAATCTATGCGCAAGGTTTCTAGCTGACCTAAGGTTAATGAAGACCGGGTAGTTAAATACCATGGCTCGGGGGGCGCAGACGGGGGTGCGGATGATGCAGCCATCAAAACGAAGTCAGAAAAGGCACAACAAAGGCTCTGCAAAGAAAAGGAGTACCTAAAAGTGAAGTTCGCCGGAAACACTGTTCGCCGGAATCGAGAAGGTCGGGCGGCGGAGATCGGATAGAAGTCAGAGAGAAGGCGAAGGTCGGGATAAAAAGGAGTAAAATGAGGAGTTAAGCCTATTTATACCACAGGTCAAACCAGGGGGGCCGTCCGATGGAGGAAGGGAAAATGGCGAGGCAGACTCCTCGCCGTCCGATCTCTGCCATTTCCTAGACTTCGAAGCTTCGCTCGCACGTCGCACGAACCACGCCAGTAACGCTTCGTTACCAGAAACCACCAGTCGGGAAATGACACGTGGCTTTGCATTAATGGGGATTTGATAGAGGATACGACATTTAAAGAGAAAGATTAATCGTACGAAGTGACGCGCGGGAAGGCGAGGAAGAGGTGTGCCGACCGAGCAAGGAGCCTAGTCAGTCGGACTGAACTCCTCCTTCGACTAGACTTGAGAAGAAGGCTTGTGATCCGGGCGGATTTCTTAGAAGGATCAGGAGCTCGGTCGGGTTCTATTGCCGCTCCGAACTTGCAATAAATAGGTCGGGCCAAGGGTCACCCGAGGTCTGACACTCGGAGTCAGTCACCCGAGGTCGGGACACTCGGGGTCGGTCACCCGAGGTCGGGACACTCGGGGTCGGTCACCCGAGGTCGGGACACTCGGGGTCGGTCACCCGAAGTTGGGACACTCTGGGTTGGTCGCCCGAGGTCGGGACACTCGGGGTCGGTCACCCGAGGTCGGACACTCGGGGTCGGTCACCCGAGGTCGGGTACTCGGGGTCGGCCGCCTGAGGTCGGGCCCTTGGAGTCAGTTATCGGGGTCAGGCACTCGTAATCACTCTGGGATGGTCGAACAATTATAGGCTGTCCCTATCAGTATTCGGAAGACAACCCCCTCGGCATAATCATTGCTTGACAGAGCCGCCAAGAGTTAATGGGGAACAGAAGAGACAGCTTTGACAGGGTGTCAGGCGGCTGTGGCGGTCTCACAACATTAATACGGCTGTCACTATCACAATCTGTCAACTGATCCTCTCTTAATGAGATTTGTCAGCCCTGACATAGCAGAGAGTTTCCTCTCTCCTATATAAACCCCCCTTTGGGCTTTAGAGAAGGGATCGCTGCCATTTTGCAACCTCTCTACCACTTTGTGAGCCCCGTTCTGGTCCAAGCCGAGTGACTTGAACCTGATCTTTATTGGAGCCCGAGCCCGACCCCGAGCCACAGCAGATCGGGTCGTCTTGGTCAGACTGAGTCATCTGCAGGAGAACCGGTGATTTGTGCTCATGGATTTTCTTCAATTCTGACCTCTTTCCAAGAGAGATCTCAGTTCAAGGGCATTAGAATTTCAACAATAAGTCCGACCCTTCTGCAGATGATAACTTGGTTTATTTCAGAGCGATAGAAGGAGATAGTACTCAAGTGAAACAATGTATTGATCAATATGCCAAGGTATCAAGACAGTTTATCAATTTTGAAAAATCAATCCTCTCCTTTAGCCTGAAAACTAACTAGAATGTTGTGGATCGGATAAAATTGGTGTTTCTAGTTCAGGTGGTTCAGTGACATGAGGTGTATCTTGGTTTGCCTACTTTCTTCTTGCGAAGTAATAGGGTACAGTTTGCCTATCTATCAAAAGAGTGGTGAGGAAAATCTCTAGTTGAGGTAACAAATTTTTCTCGGCTGGGGATAAAGAGGTTCTCATAAAATCGGTGCTCCAAGCTATCTCAACTTAGGGCATCTACAATGTAAGATTTTTGAAGAGGTTTGTGGAACAAAAAAATTTAAAATCATTGTGGGCGTGAGGTTTGAGATTTTTAATTCAAAAGTATATTTATATTTTCCAAACATGTTTTTTTTCTCTTGAAGGTGGAGCTAATAATAAATAATACAGTAATATTGTATGATTGACCTTTCAAAATAATTAAAAAGTAAATTCAAAAAATTAATTAAAATATTTTATTTCATAAATAAATAGTAATGATTAAAGTTGTATTTATTTTTTTGGAATAAATATATTTGACAAATTAAAAAATAAATAAATGACTATAATTAAATTGAAATTTATAAGCTATTAAATATTAAATTAAATTAAACTATAAATTAAATTAAATTAAAAATCATGTTAATTAATTTATTAATTAACAATTAAATTAAATTAAAGATCATAATTATTTAAAATATTAAATGAAAATTATACATTTAATTAAAATAAAAACAATAAGTTAATTAATATATTAATTATAAAATATTAAATGAAAATTATATAGAGATATTAAATGAAAATTGCATATATGTGATTTGTAATATAGGATCCACGAAAAAATTGTATGTTTTTATATTTGTGACGTGGTATTGATGTGGTATATTAGAAATTATAAAAACTTATTGATAGTTTTAATGTCTTAATAAGTTTTTACATTTTTAATATGATATCCATGTGGCACATTGAGAATTAAAAAAAACCTCTATGCCCTTATGCCATGTCATGTTTTTGGCTTCCCAAATCTGTCTCTGATGGTTTTAGAAGGGAGTGTGCAAATTTTTGGTGGGGCTCAGACATTGGACACAAAAATATGCATTGAAAATAATGAGATTCTATATGCAAACTAAAATGGGCAGGGTCTCATTCAAGTGGCATCACAGTTCTCAACGATGGGCAGCTATCCGCAGTCATATTCTGTGTACCAACCTCAGCCGTCACCTACAACCTTTGTGATTCAGTCCCAGCCTGTTCAAGGGATGCCACCACCGGGTCCGAAGATGGGTCGAGGTTATGTTGTCTCCAGCGTGAAGGCACCGCGGACTGATGGATCATCCTTTCACGGTATGATGTTCGTTTATGCATTTTCATCATATTGATGGTAAATAGGGGTGGTCCTCTTATATGTTTGACACGGACATTCCGGGGTGAGATTCCTTAGGTGACCACGTGTAGATCATGGCATCTAGGGGGATTATACTAGCTGATGACGGTGTGATCTGGGGATTATGGGAATCTAATGGATTCAATATGCTGCTACCCTATTTGGGAAACATATGGTTGGTTTCGTTTAGCATTGGTATTGGGTATGGTTTGATGGTATCTGCTAATGTAAATAACGAAATTTGGGAACTAAATTTTTGTTAGTGGGGAAGAATATTAAATACGGTATTTCAGAATCCAATCTAGGAAATGTTTTTTCGGGAAAGGATTTCTAGGGTTTTCGGATTAGGGCATTAAGAAGGAGGGGTTATATGGTTTGGAAATTAAACTTGGAGGGTTTAGTTGCTTAAACCACATAAAATAGGGGCTTGACTACATAAGGTTCCTAAATTAAGGGTTTTGAGTAAATAACTCAAAATCTGAGGGTGTATTTGCAGAAAGTTCAGCCTTAAAACCCTTTCCTTTCTTCTTTTTCTTCTCTCAAACGAGTGTCGTTTGCCTTCCTGGGGGAAACTCGTCGAGGAGTCACAAGAGTGGGGAGCCGATCTTCGTCTTCCTCATGCAATCGTCCAGCGAGCGGTGAAGTCGCCAGAGATTGGCCGGCACCGGGCAAGTTGCAGCACCCGGGCAGACGAGGACGATCGATTGACCTTGGTCGATTAGGATCTAGAATTTGGGGATCTGTCTTTCTTTACGAGTCCTGATCCAGCAACAAACCATAGAGGGCTTAGCGTGCGGGTTATCTCGGTAAGTCTTGTGTGATTCATGTAATGATCGCAAGCCTGTTCTTGGATTTAGGTTTTTTGTAGTGATTTGATTCAGTAGCTCCCAATTGGAATCGCTTCAGATTAGTAGAATGGATTGGTGTTAGCTTTTAGAATCGATCTTGGATTTGCCTAGTGGAACTTAATTTGTTTTCCTTTGGGTTTGTTGGGAAGTGTTGAGTTTTCTCGTTGGATCTACTGTGTTCTTGATGGGAATGGGGATCGGTAATGGAATTTGTTTGCAAACCCCTTGTTGCTATTGATTTGGTCGTTCTCCTTCTTGTAGTGCTTTGGATTGGAAGGATGATTGCGGTTAGTTTGGGTTGATTTGATGTCAACTGTAGATTGGTGCTCCTTCTACTCTGAATTCTAGTTTGCTCTATTTGGACATGGTGGGGATTGTGTTTGTTGGAGTATATGAAGTGGAGTTGTGTTCTGTGAGAGTTTTGAGCGGAATTTTTGAGGGGTGCATTGCCGTGAGCCACCCATAGGAATTGGGTTTGGTAGGGGATTTAGGATTATCATAAACTTAGCTATGATGATTGAGTTAGTGGGTGATTCCTGTGTTCTGTGAGTTTGATTTTTGGACATGAGATGGGAACTTTAGCATTAGCATAGGGTTTTCTTTTTGTTAATTACGGCTTTCGATCATGCTAAGTGGGGACGTATCATGTTCGCCATATTTTCCTTTTAGCATATCTATATGAATAGGAAGGGTTTCTACTAGGAACTAGTGAGATGATTTCCTCTGGTTTGGGTTGATCATTGGTAGTGGATCTAATTAGGTAAGGAATGTGATTTAGCTAATTTAATTATGGTATAAATTAGCTAAACTTTACTCTTTGTTACAAGACATTGATTTGGTTTCGGACTCCTGAACGGGGGTTCTCTTCTACTGACACGGACTTCGCAGTTGGAGGCGGGAACTTCTGACTTATCTATTTAGATATTGTCACAGATTTTATGCATAGTTAGTTATAGATAGCAGTAGAGTTTTATTTATTTCCTGCTTCTATATATTTACCCTTGATATTAACTGTTTGTTTAGACGATAGACTTATTTCTGTACTGCTTCGAGGTTGGATCTCTTCACTCTTTATTGTTACATATGTTGTATATCGTGATTAGAGATAGGATACCTTATACCCAGCGCTAGGGCAAGGATATGGTGCATACCGATTATTTGGACCTCTGCATATCATGTTGATGATTGGTAGACTAGCTAGGTAGGTGTGGTGTATCATATTGTCATGCATCGTTCTTTCATGCGCATGGGCTGGCGGCATAGAGCTCCCAGTCATGTGGTTGAGACATGTCATTTGTCATGACGGTCATGATCTGCACACATTGTCATACGTGAGTAGTAAATATTGGAGGGTGCACACAATTGCCCTGTCGAGACTCTGCACGGTCACTCCTGAGCAGTGATTCTGGTGCATCATAGCAGTCAGGGACCCCTCCGGATGTGGGAAGTAGTTTTGTTGTATCTCCACTCGATCACCCATAGGTAGTGTTGCTGGAGCATGGTAGCAGACACTAGTGATACGTGGCGATCATGATCTGTACACATTGTTACTGGCGAGTAGTGATTATTGGAGGGTGTGTATAGTTGCCCTGTCGAGACTCTACATGGTCACTCATGAGCAGTGATTCCGGTGCATCGTAGCAATCAGGGACCCCTCCTAGTGTGTGCAGTTGTTCTGTCGTGTCTCCGCTCGGTCACTCATGGGTAGTGATGCCGGAGCGTGGTAGCAGGCAGAGATGGTATAGAGAGCAGTTGGCTCTGTTAGGACCTTGTTGTTTGCTAGAGGGGGTGAATAGCAACTTTTCGATCTTGTCTTCCTACAAAGGTTAGTGTACAAGCGGAATAACAAAAACTAAAGCTAACAAACAAGAAAGACACACCAATTTACATGGTTCAGAGATATAACTCCTACTTCACGGCTCTCCGTAAGGTGGACGATCCCGATCCTTCAGTGGATGACTCCCCGGAGCACCTCTGGCTAGCTCTTGTCGATCCTTGTGGGTGGAGAAACCTTGCCACAACCCTTGGACATGACTTGAGCACTTGTAAGCTACTAACAGGCTCTTACCAAGCTTGTTTCGCCAAAAAGAAACAGTCATAAATGAGCTCTCTTAAATAATGCTCGAGGCTGATTTGACCGTTACTAGTCGACTATCCCTGGGGCAGTCGACTGGTCCATGCGAATTCAAATATCACCGCCTTGACGATTCGCATTCTGGTCAACACCAGTCGACTGCTCAGTCGACTGCACCAGTCGACTGGTCCTTTACCAGTCGATTAATCTCTCTGTGCTCTTTACCAGTCGACTGATCAAGCATCAGTCGACTGCCAATTCTCTAAGCCTAGGGTTTCCCTTCCCGAGTATATTTCTCTCAGCACTCGAACCCTCACGACTCAGTCCCAGAGTTTCCCTACCCGAGTACAATTCCTCAGCACTCGAACCCTCACGACTCAGTCGACTCTTCATCCAGCAGACTTGACCTGTTGCCTTCAAGCCCTCTTCGACTTTGGCTCTCGTCCCTCAGATGCACACGCAAGCCCTTGGCTTGCCTCCATGCCATCCTTCACGTATGCCTTGAAGTCCGCTTCTTCGGCTTATCGTCCCTGCTTTGTCCACGGTCCCTCGGATGCGCACACAAGCCCACGGCTTGCCTCCATGCCACCCTTCACCAGCCCCGAAGACGCCCAACTAAGTCAATGTGTATCCTGCAAGCCTGCACACTCACATACACATATTAGATCAACATGAAACCCTAACTTAATCATATTGACACACACACATCAAAACCATGATCTTCCCGATCATACTTGGGTCGATTGCCCCAAAAATTTTCCCCCTTTTATGTGACAATATGTTTAAGTTAGGTGCAAAACAATAACAATTGAAAATTAAAGACATAGTAAGAAGCATAAACAAATGCATCCTCCCCCTTAACTATGCCCTTCACATAATTTTTAATTTTCCATAACCACAAGTTCAGTTAACACCTAACTTAAAATCACAAGTTCTCCCCCTTTGACACTATCAAAAAAATTACCACAAGCAATCCTAACCCTAGTATCAATGAGAACACCTTTCTATTTCTGAGAACCCCAGAAATTAGAAAATAGCAGTACCAGTCGACTGCCTAGTTCCCAGTCGACTGGGACCTGCAAACCGCAAACCTACAGAAAGATCAGTCGACTGCCCCAACTGATACACAAAAACCAGAATTTCCAGCCGAAATTCAGAAACCCTTAAAAAATTCCACAAAATTTGAAAAAATCTAAAATTTTGCAAGCATATTTCTTATGATGTAGTCTATCCTAGAAAAATATAGTTTCATGAAAATACCTAAATCTCAAATAATACAATATGAAATAAAGCGTTTAAGAGATAATAAAAATTCCTAAGCTCAATATACTCTCAACACTATCACCACCGCATCAAGCTGAGTCTACATGTCATCGCCTGGAGGAGAGAGGAGGAGTGGCCTGATACATAAGGTTCCAGTTCTGCATCAACTCATACATCTCGTCCTGGCACCGCTGGAACCTCTGAAAGTCGCCTCTGAGACCCTCCTGATACTGTTGAAAAGTCTGAAAATCCTCCCTGAGACCGTGAACCTCTGCCTCCAATCGAGAGAATCGCTCTTCTATGATCCCAGCTGGAGCAGCAGTAGGCGCAACAGCAAGAGCAGCCTCCTCCTCATCGTCAGAGCTGGAAGAGGCAGGACGACGTCGCCAGATCATGACCCCCTGCTGCCTCTCAATCCCCGCTAAGGAAAGTTGCCGAGATTCGATCTGGTCGTAGTCCTTGGACAGATGATGTACCTGACCCTTAGTGGTTCTAATACCTCTAGACATAAAGAATTCGGTCAAAACATGACCGAATGACATGTAGATTTTTCTATTTACGTCATGCGAAAAATGAACAATGGAGATGAATATATGCAATGCAATATCTATGTCAAATCTCCTCTCTAATGCATACATCATCACCAAGTGAGGTAGCCGAATCTTGGACCTCCCCTTGTGACAATGGGCAGAATACAGTCTAGGATGATTTTATACAAGATGTTGCTTATTGGACTCATGCGCCTAGCTACAAAGATACGCTCTAGAGGAGGTAGAGGATTTTCAAAATAATGACAGTGGATCTGATCAATGTTGACATTGGGCAAGGTTAATAGCTCAATGACTTTGGGAAAACATGTAAATGAGTTTTCAAAAACCCGACACCCTAGAAATGATCCTAATACTGCAGGTGAAAAAGGAATGGCAACTCCCTACACCATAGACTCATAAGTCCCATCATCGGGACTACCACATGTAAGGTTTGCATAAAATTCTTTGCACAGGTCAATGTTGACAAAATGCTGATAGTAAACAAGTTTCTCTAAGCCAAAATGGGTGATTATCTCAACAATGTTCGGAGTATTCTCCTGAAAATACGCTTGGTTGAGGTATCTACAGTTCATTAACACAAAGTCAACATTTGCAAATCTTTGTCGACAGACCTTGGATCGGAACCGAGGAGCCTCAGGATTTACGGGATGCTGCTGGGATGGTTCCTCACTCATCTTTCTCTTTTGTGCAACCCTAGAATGCAATTACCCCATGCATGTCCCATGAATGACCCAATCAAAAGGAAAAACAAGGAAAACCATGCAAAATGGAGAGAGTTAGTTATGAATCATGAATTAATTGGGAAAAGTAAAGCAAATAACTCGTTACCCTTTCCCCAATCGTTGCATGATGAATAAGGATCACGGTTGACTCAAAAACGATGCTTTTCTTGCTCTAGACTCGAATCAAGGGTGAAGGAAGGCTAGGAAGATGATTTTAAGGCTTGGGGAAGATTTAGATCAGTTGGAGAGGTCGAGGGAGAAGAGTAACAGTAAGGGGCGGCACTGAAACCCTAGGTTCGGCCGCCCCTCGCGCGGTTGTTCTTTTAAAAACTTTGCAGCATCAGTCGACTGACCTAGGGTCAGTCGACTGATAAACCGAACAGAAAGATCAGTCGACTGCCCTAGGGCCAGTCGACTGATGTATCGAATTTCCTAGTTTCTGGTTTATACTGGATCAGTCGACTGCCTTGGCATCAGTCGACTGATACCCTATATTTCAGCATTTTGACCCAACTTCAGAAATGCACCAGAAATTTCACAAATCTTTAAAATTTTCCAAATTTTGTGGAGAGATTTGTGGTACCCGTGTCTACTTGGAAAAAATACATTTACCCATGTACCTATCACCAATCCCAAGATTGACACAAATCTCAAAACTATCTAAATGATTCAATTGAACCTTGACCTAAAGTCCTAATTTTGATCTCTCCTTGATGTATCTTCTCATCCTCATCCTCAATGCATCCTTAGCATTGGTTTATATGACATTCCCACATTAAGAATCAATTTATATGCAATGTAGCTTCATTGTCATTTTTTTTTGTATGATACCTTACTTTTAATGTGCCAAACCCTAGGATTAAGACTCAATTTTGTCTCTAAATCCTTTGGCACATCTCACAATTCATCTAGTTCTTTCGGAGAAATCCTCTTGAGATCCATTGACCATGGATCCCATTTTGACTCCTAGAGCTCCCCATTGAGCTCTTAGCCTTAGTCACCTCCCTAGATGACTCATCTATAATGGCAAGGACACATATGTGTACCTCCGGTACTTCTTGACCTACAACCCTTGCTTCCTTAACTTTCCACACCTTGTCCTTAGTTAAAGTCTTCTTCTCTCCTTTAAATAGCTTTCCCTTGCTATTTTTGATTTCCCCCTTGCTATAGTCATATAGTATCCTTGCATATGATTTTTTTCAATAGCATTTGATCTTGTAGATCGATATCCTAGACCCGGTCTATCATTTTCGGGGTGTTGACTCCTTGACACCATGTCTAAGCCCCTAGATCCACTAGTGAGTCTATCTAGTATTTTTTCTAATTTATCAAGCCTTGCCCTCAAGGCTTGATTTTCCTTTCTAGGTTCTTCACCTTAGTATCACCATGTCCACTTTGAACATTTCTAGATCTACCAATTTGCCTAGGCATGTGTCTTCCTTTCTTTCGATTAATGTCTTACTCCTTAGGTTTAAAAATCCTAGGTTTATCATGATACATAGATTCCTTAGGGTTTTGAGATACAACATTAGCCTTATTTCTATCATGATATCTAAAACCAAAATTATGTATAGGCAAATAATTTTCATTACTTCTAACATTCATGGAGGAGTTTGAAAAATGCTTAAAGTTAGGGATTACCTCTCTTACCCTTGTAGCTCCCCCTTGATATGAGCTTTTCTCCTTTTCCTTCTTCTCACACATCCTCAAATGTTCTAATTTCCTGAATTCTCTTTCCTTGAGCATTTGGTGTGGTAATGTCCTAGCTCACCACATGTATAACACCTAATATGCTTTTTCTCCTTCTTTTCCCTACAACCCATGTTAGAGTCTAAATGAATTGACTTGGGTTTAAGGTTTACCTCCTTTTTACCTAGTGGACACTTGACCTTGTAATGTCCCTTCTTGTTGCACCCAAAGCAAATGATGTGGTATTTTGACTTTGCTTTTGTGGAGGTAGATGCTTCTTCTTGCTCCGGTATCGAAGATGGTCTCTCCTCCCCCTCAATCCTTAAAATGGAGACCTCTTCTTCTTCCCTTGATGATGTGGATGATCTTTCACTTTCTTGTGTCGCTTCACTTGAGGAGATGGATGCCTCTTTTTCTTTTTCCTCTTTTTGGTCCATTGAGCTCATCTCCGTGGGCTCTTCCACTAATTGAGCTTGTGTAGGGTTTTTATGGAATGCTATCATCTTGTTTCATAACTCATGTGCACTTTTGTATTCACTTACACCACTAATTATTTCATTAGGTAAAATACTAAGTAAAATTGAAATTACCATTTCGTTTGCCTTTGATTGTGCTTGTTGCTCCTTATTCCAATATCTTGGTCGAAGATTTTTCCCGTGCTTATCTCTTGGAACTTCAAATGGCTCTTCTATCGTGATCATGTAGTTCCAATCCATAGCAAACCAAATCTTTGTCCGCATCCTCCAATACTAGAAATCCTCGTGATCATAAGGAGGTGGAACATTGATATCATCACCCAATTTTTCTTCTATCGCCATTTCCTCTATCTTTTTGATCGCTCGCCGATTAGTCCGTATATAAGCGAACCCTGCTCTGATACCACTTGTTAGGACCTCATTGTTTGCTAGAGGAGGGGGTGAATAACAACTTTTCAATCTTGTCATCCTACAAAGGTTAATGCGCAAGTAGAATAACAAAAACTAAAGCTAACAAACAAGAAAGACACACCGATTTATGTGGTTCGGAGATAAAACTCCTACTCCACGGTTGTCCGTAAGGTGGACGATCCCGATCCTTCAGTGGATGATTCCCCGGAGCACTTCCGGCTAGCTCTTGTCGCTCCTTGTGGGTGGAGAAACCTCGCCACAACCCTTTGACACGACCTGAGCACTTGTAAGCTACTAACAAACTCTTACCAAGCTTGTTTCGCCAAGAAGAAATAGTCATAAACGAGCCCTCTTAAATAGTGCTCGAGGCTGATTTGACCGTTACCAGTCAACTACCTCTGGGGCAGTCGACTGGTCCATGCAAATTCAAATGTCACCGCCTTGACGATTCGCATTCTGGTCGACACTAGTCGACTAGTCCTTTACCAGTCGACTGATCTCTTGTGCTCTTTACCAGTCGACTGATCAAGCATCAGTCAACTGCCAACTCTCTAAGCCTAGGGTTTCCCTTCCCGAGTACATTTCTCTCAGCACTCGAACCCTCACGACTCAGTCCAGAGTTTCCCTACCCGAGTACAATCCCTCAGCACTCGAACCCTCACGACTCAGTCGACTCTTCATCCAGCAACCTCGACTTGTTGTCTTCAAGCCCTCTTCGACTTTGGCTCTCGTACCTCAGATGCGCACACAAGCCCTCGGCTTGCCTCCATGTCATCCTTCACGTATGCCTCAAAGTCCGCTTCCCTTGGCTCATCGTCCCTGCTTTGTCCATGGTCCTCGGATGCGCACACAAGCCCACGGCTTGCCTCCATGCCACCCTTCACCGACCCCAAAGACACTCAACTAAGTCAATGTGTATCCTGCAAGCCTGCACACTCACATACACATACTAGATCAACATGAAGCCCTAACTTAATCATATTGACACACACACACAAAATCATGATCTTCCCAATCATACTTGGGTCGATTGCCCCAATAGGCTCCTCCTTTCTGGCTTTGGGTACATGTCATGATGGGTTGTGTGACCCGCGAACAGTTAGCTCCCCCTTTGTTGGCGTAGGGGGTACATGTCATGATGGATTGTGTGACCCGCGAGCAGTTGGCTCCCCTCGTGCCTAGTTTTGGGATTATGGTTATTGGAGCAATTGGCTCCCTGACATCCTGTCTACTCGGCCACCAATGTAGGGGTAGCTGGAGTGCGTACAGACAACATGTGCACATAATGCATCATTGCATGATTGTTGTTGTTTGTATTGTTGCGTTTGCTCATACTTGCTATATTTGGTTACAGTATATGTATTTGACCTACACCTTCAGAAGGTATATGTACATAGGATCTGGTGATCTTATTTTACTCGTGTGATATTTGGACCTTTATATCATCATGTTTGTCTGCCTTTGATATGTATCATTTATTCAGTAATATAGTTTTAGCATTTCCTACTATTACTATTGTTACTGTTGACAGTTTGACTCTTACTGCTAGTATAGTTTACTATGCATATCAGATATATGTATTCGCTGAGTTCTTGAACTCACACCGTCAGACTTGTTTTTCATCTCAGGTTGATCGTCTGGAGTGGCCGGCAGCCTGTCCCAGCCCTTCTATTTCGGAGCGACTCGTGTTTTGGTTTGAGTTGTATTTGCGATTATACAGTATTTCCATTTGTTTTCGCTGTTTTAATTTCTGTTGTATTATTTTGTATGGCGGCATAGTTGTATTTTTGTGTGTCAAGGAGGCTTTTGTCTCATTTTGTCTTGTCATAATCGTACCGGTACGCAATTTTTGTCGTCGTCTTCGTTTTCTTTTCATTCAGTAGCTTATTCCAACCCTATAGGCTAGGTACAAGCGGGTTTAGAAAGTCGTAAAGGTTGTGTTTCCGGATTGTCCGCCGAGTCGAGGGAAAAACAGTCCGGTCGGTATCGGACGGACAGCTGCATGGGGTGTAACAGGGTACGGGCACGTCTATTAATATATTCCAAGACAAGTGGATTCCAAGTTTTCGTAATCAGCTTGTCAACCGTGTAGCTCCAACGATGAACTATAACACGGTGAACACCCTTATACATGATGGAGAGTGGGACGTTCAAGTGGTAAGAAACAATTTTTCCCTATGTTGTGGACAAGGTCCTGCGTATTCCGCTTCCACAGTTCCCGTCTGTGGATTCGAGGTTCTGGAAGTTCGATGCAAAAGCTAAATACTCTGTCAAAGAGGGATATAAAGTTGGTATTGGCCTCTAGAATCCTCCTGAAAACCAAATAGAATGCCCGATGCAGAAATGGTGGAAATTTCTTTGTTCTCTCACTATTCCACCGAAAATCCGAATCTTTTGGTGGCGAATTTCTCATGATATTACCCCAGCCGGATTGAATCTGTAAAATCTGTTAGTACATCACGTCCCGGTGTCTGGCATGTGCCCCCTCTGCAATTACGGTGGCGATTCGACAACCCATGCTTTATTCTTCTGTCGGGAAACTCGGGGTTTCTGGAAGGCCAAAGGTATAAGCAAATATTGGAATTAGTTCGAGGACGTCCCGCGTTAGACATCTGCCTATGGATGACGGAGCACCTGAGCAAATCAGATTTTGAGAGATTTGTGTGTTGAACATGGAGTGTCTAGTGCGGTAGACTTCGAGTTACCCACACTGATGAAGACACATGTAGATCTTTGCCAAAGCAATGGGATGATAGCTAGGTTACGTATATAGAGTATTGGGCTGCAATCCGTGATACTCAAGTAAATAAAAAGGGGACTGGTTCTGTCCCTCTAAGCTGTTGGTCTCTACCTCCGTTGGACATCTTAGGATCGACGTGGACGCAGCAACTAAATATCTATGGTGTTGCGGGCGGGAGTGATCCGAAACTCAGATGGGAAGCTGGTGTTTGCTTTTGGTAGTCGGATTGTGAAGCCTATTTTAGTCGTGCATGCAGAGCTTATGTCACAAAAGATGAAACGTTTATCCTCAACGTCTACATCACTCCGTCCTAGAATTAACACAAAGGAGATAAATCTCGAAAAAGGTAAATCACGATGATTAAGAAGGCAAGAGGTTGAGGGTGAGAGACTTTTTTACATAAGATACAAGGATTTACGTGTCCATCAGCCCCGTGGCTCGAACTCAAAATTTTTAGTGACAATCTACCAATCTCTTACCATCTCAGCTATGCCCGTGGGGGTGTGCATGCAAAGCTTATGTTCAACCAGGCAGCAGAAGAATCTGGAATAACCGATTTGACTCCACAGAAATTTCGTACTGGTCATTAAGATAAATCAGGAAGCGCTCACGGTAGACGATCTAAAAAGCCAACGTCCCAAATTTCATGTTCCATTTAAAAAAAAATCTTACAAAATACATCATAGCCTCGGGTGCATGCAGAGCTCATGGCACTTATAAGGGCACGCTTTCAGTCGGTTCGGAATAAGTTCATCATGTTCTAGCTTTTTCCAATTCACAGATGACCGTGCAAGCAGCACGAACCCATCTGATGATCTTGGATATATTGACTTGTGTGCTCAAAGAAATGCTTGTGAAGCTAATGATAGTTAGGTTGACGCATTCTAGGCGTTCAGCTAATGTAGTAGTTCATTCTTTGACTCGTTTTTCTCTTTTATCTCCTACACCTTTTTTGTTGGGTGAACGGAGAATTTCCTTTTTTTTGTTGGCCAATGTTGTGCGAATCGATTAATTTTAAAAATAATCAATACAATCTTATAAAAAATTTCATCAATTATCCGAACAAATTAAAAAATATTGATAAAAACACATTCAAATAGTTAATATTCTTAAATTTATTATTTTTGAAGAAAATTCTTTGCACAATTCAATTTGCCATTTAGGAAAAAATAAAATTTTCATTAAGGAATAACCTTTTTAATTTTTTAGGGAGCGCTTAGTATACATTCGACAATGAAAATGATAATGAGTTTTAATTGAGGGGTTATAAGTTTAATAATAATCTAGTGAGGGCTGAATTATAAAATTAGGAGTATGATATCCATATTTTAATTTTGATTTTTATATATCAAACATCATAAATGAGAATGAAATAAATTTTATTCTCATTCCTATTTTCTAAATTTATTTATCAAACGTCTCCTTAATTATTATATATAACCAAAAAAAAAAGTTCCGTCTCCTTAATTATTATATATAACAAAAAAAAAAGTTCCCCCGCCGATTTTGCCTTGTAACTTTTTAAATATTCTTTTTTAGTGGGAAAGATCTTGTTTGCTTTGCTTTTCTGTTGTATGAATTTCAGTAGGCGTTTATAGGGGGGCGGCAATGATGGAGAGAATTGATAGAAAGGGAGTGCGAATTTAAAACTATAAAATTATTGTATCGAACTTTTTAGATATGTACAAAAGTTTCAAATAAATTAATTCAATTGATAGAATTTAAAATTTCAATTTTATTATTTTATAATTTTAATTTGTTTTAAAAAAATCAATTATATCGTTTAATTCGGTTTAATTTCAATTTTAAAATTTTTTATTCTATTAAATTGAATTAATCAATATAAAAATTAATCAGTAAATTGCTAAGTAAGCAAACCTATAAATAAATTACTCATAAATTTAGTTAATTCAAAGTTTTTATCAAATTAATCAATATTTTTTCAGATCAATTCATTCATTTTTATTGAAAAAATTCGATTTATTCAATTTTGGTTAGTTTGATTGATTCAATTTTAACCAAATACTCAATTTTACTTTCAAATTTTCCAAAGAGCATACTTATTTTTCGTTTTATTCCTCTTCAATTATTATTGTGTTGAATTTTAAATAATAGCATTACGGTAAACATTATTTTCAAAATTGTATTATATTAATTTTTAAAAATTAACATCATCATTGAGTTGAATTTTGAAATGAAATATCAAATAGTGTTATTTTTTGAAATCTAACACTGATATTATTTTTAAATATAACATCATGGTGGCTAACTGGAGGAATAAAATAAAAAAAAATGCACCATTTAAGAAATTTAAAAATTGTCATATATGCTCATTTGAGCAAAACCAAAACTTGTTTGTCCATGTTGAATGGAGTCATGCGTCACCACAGCCTTCTTTCTGAACGTAGAAATATAGACCCAATCCTTGAGACCAGATCCCACTAGAGAGAAAAAGGTGCCTCCACTGAAATGCAATGATCGATGATGGATGGCGTTTCTGAAAAGTAGAAAGAAAGGCATCTCCACTAAAATTTAAATGCAAGGCTGCTTTCTATATATATAGTTATTGTCGTGGCCCGTTCAGTCGTAGTGTGATTGGAATTTGATTCCCTTTTTTTTTTTTATGTTTACCATAATAGTTTGTGGACCAAGAATTTAATTAAGGTTTATCGCAATATTTTCGGCAATTTTTCTTAGGGGCATCCAAAGTTTTAAATTATCTAGTGAAATTTAAGAATATCCTATTTCTTTTTCATTTTACCCCTTGTCAAAATTTATTTCTTCTATAGTTCCGGCTGATTGAGCACCTTTTTAAAGGAAATATAGAATAGCAGGAATATTTGAATAAATTTGATTATTTATCGAATCATAAAATTTATTTATCGAATCATAAAATAGTAATGATCAAAATGTTTTCAAAGTTAAGATTTTAAGTCAATTGACATATGCATAACTTATTATATGAATGTTAGAATTAGACATGAACGTCATAAATATCTTCACTACACTACTCTCTTCCATTATATGTTAATTTTTTAAAAATTAAAATCCTCTAGTTCCCCTAGGTTCATCAATAAGTTTTGATTAAAACTCAACAATGGAATTAAAAAGCTTTGATTGGACTCATTAATACTCCTATGGATTTCTGTAGTGCTCTGGAGTCCAAATATACTATTCTTTAAGTGTGCCATTTGAAAAATTGTCGGAATATTTTAGAGACCGAGTGAATAGACTGGACTTGTCTAATAAAAGAATCGAGTAAATCAACTAATCTAATCAAGCAAGCGAGTTAAACCAGACGAGGAATTTATGCTCTATTTACTCAGAGATGTGGATTGTGGAAGTCAAGAAAGTATAGAAGGAAATAAATACCTAATGTTGGAAGAAATAATATGAAAGAGAAGTTGCACACTTATGGAAGAGGAGAGTAGAAGAAAATTAAACAATTCAAATTTCTCTCATTCATCAAAAAAATTACATATTTATAGGCTTATTAGATAAACATCATCTACGTATAAACTTATCTTATCAAATTCTATCTCTATCCATTATTTGTCACATCGTTAACCAACTAACTAACTTATTTATTTTGAAGCATATTATCAACACTCCCATAATTTCAGTATTTTGACTTGATCAAGATATCTCATCCATTTGTTATGTGTGCTGCAATACTCCAACATAATTTCAGTATTTTGACTAAGTTTCAAATAAAGTGTAGATGAATATTAATATACTTAGTTCTCTCATGGAATGTCAGATTTTTTGTTATTACAATTGTCACCTTGTTATCAAAGAACATAATAGTTGCATCTTTTTATTATTGGCGAAGATCTGCAAGTAATCTTCTAACCCAAACTACTTGACATGTTGCTGAAGTTGATGTTACATATTCTACTTTTGAAGAGGATAAGACAGTAGTAGCTTCTTTCATTGAACTCCATGAAATTGCTCTTAATCCAAGATTAAAAACACTAGCTGAGGTGTTCTTTCGATCATCCATTGAACTTGCCCAATCACTATTAGTGAATCAGCAAAGATCGAATTTTGAAACTCTAGTATACCAAATTCCATAATCTATAGTTCTAGCAATATAGCATAAAATCCTTTTAGCTGCTCCAAGATGATGCTTTGTAGGATTTTGTATAAATCTAAAAATTACACCAATAGAAAAAATAATATTAGGCCTAGTATATGTTAAATAAATTAAGCCTCCAACTAAGCTTTTGAAATTTTTGCATTAGCTTTCTCTAAACCATCTTCTAGTTGCAACTTCTCATTTTATATTCATGGATGTAGAAGCTGAATTATAATTGCGTAAACTGAATCTTTTAAGAAAATCTATCGTATATTTTCGTTATGAGATAAAAATCCCATCAACTCTTTGCTTAACTTCAAGAATAAGAAAATAATGTAATATTCTCATATCTGTCATCTCAAATTTCTTAATCATATTAGATTTAAAATTAGCTAGTAGAAAATCAGAAGAATACATATATATTATATCATCAACATAAAGGCGCACAATAAAATAATCATCTCTACCTTGTTTCTTTACATAAAGAGTGGGCATGTTTTCACTTGCCGTGAAATCATGTTGTCGAAAATAGCTATCAATCTTGATATACCATACATGTGGGGCTTGTTTTAACTCATAAAGTGCTAGTTGAGCTATATACACTTCTTCTTGCAAGTCATCATTCAGAAATGCAGACATAATATCAAATTGATAAACAGGCCAATGCAATTGTACAGCTAATGCTAGTATAATTTTCACAGTTTCAAATCTAATAATCGAAGAGAAAATTTCTTCAAAATCAATACTTTGTTATTGCAAATACCCTTTTACAACGAGTCAAGCCTTATATTTTTGAATGGTTCCATCAACATGATATTTTATTTTAAACACCCACTTGAGCCCAATCACATTCTTACCTTCAGGTAGATCTACCATCTCTCATGTTTCATTTTTATGGATTGTTAATAGCTCTTCTTTCATTGCATTTCACCATTCTTCCTTTGTTACTGCTTCTTCAAAAGTTGTAGGATTTATAATAAAGAGAGCAAATTGACCTGATTCATAAATTTCTCTCAAGGATCTGACCTTTGTTGGAGGTGATTCATTTGAAGATTCTTGTTGAGGATGAGCACTATTTGAATTTGATGATAAGTTGGTGACACCAAAGGAGATAATTCAACACTTTCAGTTATTGCAGTTCTGTTCTCCACTGAGATAGGAACCTGAGTCTCTTCACCTTGTGGATTCCAATTCTAACTCAAATCTTCATCAAAATCTAGATCTCTCCTTATAATCAATTTACCAGTAAAAGGTCCATACAACTGATATGCTTTTGATTGATTGCAATATCTAACAAAGATGTATGTTTCATTTTTCTTCTCAAGTTCAAGACGAAATTGAGAATTAATCAAAGCATATGCAATACAACCAAAAATTTTCAACTGGTTTACCAACGGTTTTCTACCTTGCCATGTTTCAAATGGTGTTTGATTCATGACCGCCCTTGTTGGAGAAATGATCAGCAAGTATACTGATATCGCTACTGCTTCAGCCCAAAAAATATTTAGAAGTCCTTTGATATTCAGCAAACTTCTAGTCATTTCTTCAACTATTCAATTTTTTCATTCGGCTACACCATTTTGCTCCAGTGTATAAGTTGCAGTCAATTCCCTATAGATATCATGTTCATCACAAAATTTATTAAATTCTTTAGATAAGAACTCACCTCCTCGATCTGTACGAAGAGTCTTTATTAATGTATCATTCTGATTTTCCATAAGTGTATTGAATATTTTAAAATTTTCAAAAGTCTCTGACTTGTCAACTAAAAAATATACCTAACTCATTCAACTAAAATCATCAATAAACATTAAGAAATATTTTGTACCCCAAACGATATAGTTCTCATATGCCCACATAAATCATCATGAATTAGTTCAAAATATTCTGATTCTCTCCATAATTGCCCACTTGAAAAATACTTCCTTATTTGTTTTTCAAGTACACATCCTTCACATAAACCAAAAGAACTAATTTGAGATAATCTAAGAACCATACATTTCTGATTTAAAAGTTACATTCCTTTGATGTTGAGATGCTCATATCTCAAGTACCACATCTTTGATTCATTATCTTCACTAGCAATAAAAGCTTGGTTTCCCACATTAGAGATCTTCAACGGAAACATCTTATTTTTTGTCATTTGCACTTTAACAATAGACTGTCCAAAATCTTTGTCAGAAATAACACAAATTTCATTATCAAATAAAATTGCATAGTCACTCATCATTAATTGTCCAACACTTAACAAACTATGTGTCAAACTAAGAACAAAATAGACATTGTAAAATAATTTAACTTTACCATTGCTAGTTTCCACAACAATAGTGTTTTTGCCTTGGACTTGTATCTGCTTATTATCTTCAAGTTTTACTAGCATTTTCTGTGACTCATCAAGCTCTTTAAATAATGGCTTAATGCCAGTCATGTGATTTGAACATCCACTATCCAAAAACCAAATATCGTTTTGAACTTCGCTAGAATGAGAATGAAACATAAATAACTTAGGGAGCGTTTAGTTTGCTCCATTTTCTATTTTCATTTTTCAAAAAATCGTATTTTTTCATTTTCTAGAAAATGACTTTATTTCATTCTCTTGTTTTCCAGAAAACGCTATATCTTTTTCTGAAAAACAAGTATGAAAAATGCAAACCAAATATATTTTTTTGAAAACCGTATTTTCTATAGAAAATAAATATGAAAAGCAAGCATACCAAACACAACCTTATTTTCCTTATTTTCTTCTTTCGCATGCTTTGCTTGTAAGCTATTTCTGCAATTTGCCTTTATATGCCTAAATTTTTTGCAATCATAACACTGAATGGAATTTTTATTCCATTTTTTATCCCCTTTGAAATGCTTCTCTTGTCCATTAAAATTACTTCTTTCTTTGTCACGTCCTCTACCATGAAAACCTCCTCTTCTATGACCTCTACCAGCGAAGTATTCTTTTTTTCTATCTCCCCCTTGATTTGAGAAGTTTGAAATATTTTTTTTTCATTCTTCTCAGCGGATCTATTTCACCTTGCCTCATGAGCTTACAAAGAATCCATTAGTTCATCAAAAGAGAAAATTGAAAGATCTTTAGACTCCTCGATCACAGTTACTATGTAATCATATTTAGAAGTTAAACTTCGCAAAACTTTCAAAACAATAATTGCATCAGTGATCTTTTCTCCATAAGATCTCATTTGATTGATAATTCAAATTGCTCTGGATTAAAAGTCTTGTAAACTTTCATTATTTTTCATAAGCAAGGTCTAGAACTCATTTTTGAGGATCTAGAGTTTCACTACTATAGAGGGGCCTTGGAATTCTTTCTGCAATATTTTCCATGGTTCTTTGGAAAATGTGGCAGTTGCAATTTTTGAGAAAATCGTCTCATGTACTGCTTGCTGAAGGATGAATAGTGCCTTTGAATCTTCCTTTCTGTTCTCCTTTAATCCACCTTCATAGGCATCCTCGTCGTCAAAGCCTTTTTCTACTAAATCCCAAAGATCTTGAGATCTAAGTAGAGTCTTTATTTTGATACTCCAAAATTTGTAGCACTCTCCTTTGAAAATGGGGATGAGGAGTTGAGAAACTCTGTTGATTGTCATTGCAAGCAAACTAGGACACGTCAAATCCGGTTGTGCTTTGATACCACTTCGTTGGAAGAAACAATATGGAAGAGAAGGTGCACACTTGTGGAAGAGGAGAGAAGAAGAAAACTAAACAATTCAACTTGCTTTCATTCATCAAAAAATTATATATTTATAGACTTATTGGATAAGCATCATCTACACATACATTGAATCTAGATACTTTTATTTTACCATGAACATTCATCCTTATCAAATTTTATCTCTATCCATTATTTATCAAATTATCAACCCACTAACTCATTTATTTTGAAGCATATTATTAACACCTATGGGAGGGAAAAGAAAGGACAAAGAAAAGAAAGAATGGGAAAAAAAATCCCTAAAGATGGAAGACAGAATGAAAGAAACATAAGGAAGGAAGGTCGCATGAGTGGTTAGCCCCTTGCGCTTGTCGCGAGCAGCGGGGAATCCCTTGCATAGCTAGCCGCACAAGGAGGTCCTACAGGTCACCCGCTCCTTGGGACAACCCCCCCCCCCCCCTCCTGAGTGGTTGGCCCCTTGCACTTGATGCGAGCAGCAGGGATGCCCTTGCACGGCTGGCCGCACAAGGAGGTCCTATAGGTCCCCCGCTCCTTGGGATAACCCCCCTCCCCCGATTGCATGAGTGGTTGGCCCCTTGCGCTTGCCATGAGCAGTAGGGACGCCCTTGCATGGCTGACTGTGGCTCGCGGCCACACAAGGAGGTCATGCAGGTCCTTCGCTACTTAGGACAACCCCCCCCCCCCCCCAGAGGGCGAGGCTGTCATGATGCAGGGTCACCCCCACTATTCGAGACGAGTGCCCCACGACAATGAACACTACTGGATAGTTGCCCTTCGCCGATGAGATAGAGTCCAATGACTGGAGTTCGCGTGCCTTCGCTATGGGAGTAGCTTAGACTTAAAAAACTCTATGTGTTTTTGGTTTTGTTCTCACTATTGGTGTGGTGGTAGACCATGGATGAATTGGAGGAGAACTTTTGAATGAGAATAGAGTAGTTTTTTATATTGGGGCCCCAAGGATATCTGTATCTCCACAATTACATGATATTGTCCACTTTGGCCTAAGCCCTAATGACTTTGCTCTTGGGTACTCCCCCAAAAGGACTCATGCCAATAGAGATACTTTTCATCCTTTTAAACCCATGATCTTTTCCATCTATAGCCAATGTGGGACTTTAATTGATCCCTAACAATCCTCCCCTCAAACGAAGGACCATCATTGGTCCGGGTCCTCTCCGCAAGCATCTGGTCACTCTTGACCTGCATCGTGCCTCCCTGCAAGCATCCGGTCATCCTTTGATCTACTCTGGGCCTCCCCGCGAGCATCCGATCTACTCCGGGCCTCCATGCCTCCATGCCTCCCTGCGAGCATCCACACTCGGCCACTTTTGACCTACTCCAAGCCTCCCCTCAACTTCATTCGAAGACCCTCCCACATGGCACATGATTTGGATCATGACTCTGATACCACTGTTGGGGCTCCAAGGATATTCGTATCTCCACAATGGCATGATATTGTCCACTTTGTGCCTAAACCCTGATGGCTTTGCTCTTGGGCTCTCCCCAAAAGGCCTCATGCCAATGGAGATACTTTCCATCCTTTTAAATCCATGATCTTTTCCATTTCTAACCAATATGCGACTTTGATTGATCCCCAACATTTTATTCCTCTTCCTCATTCTCAGTGTCGAAGAGACTGAGCTAGTCATCCTCCGTCAATGAGTCTAAGGCAGAAGAACAAAGGAAGCTTCTTCTCTTCTTTCTCGGATCCAAATCTACTCTTGCTCCTCTACTTCGAATTCTTACTCCCATCCGGTTCCCACTTCCTCTCCTTCTCCTCCATACTGATCAAGGGGAGCAATGACTCTAAAGCTTTGAAGAACCAAAAGCAGGAGCGACCAAGTGAGGTGGCCATGCGAGGTCGAGGATGGTGGATGGCCGAGTGAGGCCGACGCCCACACAGTGTAACCCCTACCTATGTTTGAGGGCTGTGACACGTCGAGGAAGGAAGGAATTATGTTCCGTCCAATTTTGGATAGATGAAAGTATGTTCACAAATAGATGACTATTATTTTATAATAAGTAAATGTTCCAAAAGGAATCTACGTCGATGGTCAGTCACCGAGGTTCAGCCCACGAGGATGCTGACGGGAGGAGAGAAACTCTACGACCTACGAGATCAACATGAGCGTTAAGGGAACACGCCGAAGGTTGTCCGGCGGAGCCCACTCCGACGCTCAAGTCAGTGCCTCAATGGAGAGGAGAAGTAATAAGCTGGACTATGTATGAGTAGTAGAGAGTGCCTTTTATACTTGCGGCGGCTGTCTAACGAGTCTCCACGATCTTTGCCACGTCCCCCCAATTGTCGATTACAAGATCACCTTTGCAACGGTCCACACAGTCATTAAGTTTGGCCCATTGCGATAAGTATGAGTCATGATGACTCTGCGATAATGGGTGATAGTTATCTGTAGATCCGAAGAAAGGGGGACCGTTCCTTGAGGCTGAATACTTCTTGGGCTCTGCTTCCCCGAGGTGATCTCGGGGTCTTCTGGCCCGGGGGGTCCCGGACATTTTGCCTTCCCGAGGTGGTCTCAGGGACTTGGCTTCCCGAGGTGATCTCGGGAGTGCGTCCTCTGATTTGATCTCCGGGACGTGTCTACTCGCTGGGGGTCTCGGGGAATCCCCTTCCCGAGAGGGTCTCGGGAGCTCCGGAAAGAGAGTCGTTTAGACTCGTTATATCTTGCCACATAGCTTCTTCAATCTGCGTGTTAGCCATGGGGTGCTTAACCCCATCACAAGTCCCTCCCTTTAAGTCTGATCGAAGGAAGTGTGTCTGACTAATTAGACTAGTGTGGTGATGAAGAAGCTATGTTATGATGGGTCCCTGCACCCACTACTACTTCATTGGCGGCACGTTGGGTCCGAGGAATCAAAACATTCATCTCTTGGCCCGAGGCAATTCTTTGAAATAGTCCAACAGTCCCAGTGTGTTTTGAGGTGAGGCAAAGGTTTGCCAAACCTATCATAAGGCAAAGAGATAAATGAAGTGCTAGCACGAAACTAGGTTCGCTGAGCCTGACGTAATGAGAAGAGAAGTAGGATTGCCAAGCCTGTCGTAAGACAGTGAGATAAATGAAGCGCTAGCGCGGAGCTAGGATCACCGAGCCTGTCATAAGGCGAAGAGAAGCGCCAGCGCGAAGCTAGGTTCGCCGAGCCTATCGGAAGAGAAGCGCTAGCGCGGAACTAGGATCGTCGAGCCTGTCGTAAGGCGAAGAGAAGCACTAGCGCGGAGCTAGGATCGCCGAGCCTATCGTAAGGCGAAGAGAAGAGCTAGCGCAGAGCTAGGATCGCCGAGCCTATCCTAAGGCGAAGAGATAAATGAAGCACTAGCGCGGAGCTAGGTTCGTCGAGCCTGTCGTAAGGCGAAGAGAAGCGCTAGCACGGAGCTAGGATCGTCGAGCCTGTCGTAAGGCAAAGAGAAGCGCGAAGAGAAGCGCTAGCACTGAGCTAGGATCATCGAGCCTGTCGTAAGGCGAAGGAAAGTGCTAGCGCGGTGCTAGGATCGCCAAGCCCGTCGTAAGACAGTGAGATAAATGAAGCGCTAGCGCGGAGCTAGGTTTGCCGAGCCTGTCGTAAGGCAGTGAGATAAATGAAGCGCTAGCGCAGAGCTAGGTTCGCCGAGCCTGTCGTAAGGCAGTGAGATAAATGAAGCGCTAGCGCGGAGCTAGGTTCGCCGAGCCTGTCGTAAGGCGAAGAGAATTGCTAGCGCGGAGCTAGAATCGCTGAGCCTGTCGTAAGGCGAAGAGAAGCGCTGGCGCGGAGCTAGGATCGCCAAGCCTGTCGTAAGGCGAAGGGAAGCGCTAGCACGGTGCTAGGATCGCCAAGCCTGTCGTAAGGCAGTGAGATAAATGAAGCGCTAGCGCGGTGCTAGGTTCGTCGAGCCTGTTGTAAGGCGAAGAGAAGCGCTAGCACAGTGCTAGGATCGCCAAGCCTGTCGTAAGGCAGTGAGATAAATGAAGCGCTAGCGCGGAGCTAGGTTCGCCGATCCTGTTGTAAGGCAGTGAGATAAATGAAGCGCTAGCGCGGAGCTAGGTTCGCCGAGCCTGTCGTAAGGCAGTGAGATAAATGAAGCGCTAGCGCGGAGCTAGGATCGCTGAGCATGTCCTAAGGCGAAGAGAAGCGCTAGCACTGAGCTAGGATCGCCAAGCCTTTCGTAAGGGAAAGAGAAGTGCTAGCACGGAGCTAAGATCGCCGAGTTTGTCGTAAGACGAAGAGAAGTGCTAGCGCGGAGCAAGGATCGGCAAGCCTGTCGTAAGGCGAAGAGAAGCACTAGCACGGAGCTAGGATCGCCGAGCCTGTCATAAGGCGAAGGGAAGCGTTAGCGCGGTGCTAGGATCGCCAAGCCTGTCGTAAGGCAGTGAGATAAATGAAGCGCTAGCGCGGAGCTAGGTTCGTCGAGCTTGTCGTAAGGTGAAGAGAAGCGCTAGCACGGAACTAGGATCGCCGAGCCTATTGTAAGGCGAAGAGAAGCGCTAGCGCGGAGCTAGGATCGCCAAGTCTGTTGTAAGGCGAAGAGAAGCGCTAGCGCGGAGCTAGGATTGCCAAGCCTGTCGTTTGGCAGTGAGATAAATGAAGCGCTAGCGCAGAGCTAGGTTCGCCGAGCCTGTCGTAAGGCGAAGAGAAGCGCTAGCGCGGAGGGGATCTGCTAGAAGTTCCTAGGACCTTCCCCCTTCTCCCCTCATTGTTCTTGTCGTAGAACACTAGAAGCAGCAGAGTTAATTTTCTCCAAGTCCCTTAGGGACTCTCACCGGTGCACTAGAGGTGTCACCACATGCCCCACCGGTGGTGAGACAGATCTTCGATGGTGGTGGTACAAATTGGAGATTCTGGGGATCTCGGCTTGCCCTGAAACCACTCGACGCGATGCGGCTTGCCCGATCTGATGTTGTTCGAGCGTCTCTTTGATGGCGTTGGCCACCAAGCGATCTAGTTCCTCTTTTGTCAGGACAATGGATTGTCCCGCTGGCTCTGCCATCGATGCTCCTTCTGATGCTTTACTGGTTTCTCATAGACAACGCCAAACTTGTTCCGGAAGGAATCTACGTCGATGACCAGTCACCGAGGTTCAGCCCACGAGGATGCTGACTGGAGGGGAGGAACTCTGCAACCTGCGAGATCAATACGAGCATTAGGGGAACATGCCGGAGGTTGTCCGGCGGAGCCCACTCCGACACTCAAGTCCGTCCTCGATGGAGAGGAGAAGTAATAAGCCGGACTATGTATGAGTAGTAGAGAGTGCCTTTTAAACTTGTGGCGGCTGTCTCACGAGTCTCTACTATCTTTGTCACGTCCCCCAATTGTCGGTTACAAGATCACCTTTGCAACGGTCCACGCCGTCATTAAGTTTGACCCATTGCGATAATTATGAGTCATGATGACACCGCGATAATGGGTGATAGTTATCCGTAAATCCGAGGAAAGGGGAATCGTTCCTTAAGGTCGAATGCTTCTTGGGCTCCGCTTCCCTGAGATGATCTCGGGGTCTTCTGGCCCGGGGGGTCCCAGGCATTTTGCTTTCCCGATGTTAGAATTTGGTGACCAGAATTCTGTTTAATCCGTTAATATTTAATAGATATTTTCTTATTAATATATTAATTAACAAATCTTTATAAATCTATTAATTAATAGTTTTGTTATTAATTTTTTATTTGACTAAGTATTCTAAGGTCCCTATAAATTGTGTATCTCATAGACAAGTTGTATCAATCAATTAAGAAAGTTATTTGGGTATCTCTTCTTTCTTTTCTCTACCTCTCTTTTTCTCTACTTCTCTTTACTTTATTATGATATAAGAGTTGCCGACTTTGTATTCCGTCGTTCTTAGTGATTTTTCCTCCTCTGCCCGTGGTTTTTCCCTTTCAAGGGGTTTTCACGTAAATCTGGTGTGTTCTCTATTATTCTTGTTGCCTTTTTTCCGTTCTAATCTCGTAACAAGTGGTATCAGAGCAAGGTTGGTTTTGAGGATTTCAAACGGGATTAATGACAACGGTAAGCATGAAGTATGATATTCCGCTTTTGGATCGCAACACCAGATTTACGCTGTGGCAGGTTAAGATGCGAGCGGTGTTAGCGCATATGGACTTGGACGACGCACTGTTCAGGATAGACAACATGCCCTCGACATGGACAAAGGAGGAAAAGGAACGTAAGGATCGAAAAGCTCTATCTCAGATCTACCTTCACCTATCGAATAAGATTTTATAGGATGTTTTGAAGGAGAAATCCGCTGCTGCATTATGGCTAAAACTGGAGCAGTTGTGCATGAGAAAAAGTCTTACGAGCAAACTGGGTCTAAAACAACGTTTGTATTCTCATCGCATGACAGAAGGTACGTCATTAAGAGATCACTTGACCGTGTTTAAGGAAACTGTCTCTGACTTAGAGGCTTTGGAGGTCAAATATGACGATGAAGATCTAGCATTAATCTTACTGTATTCTTTACCCTCGTCATATACGGCTTTTAGAGATACTATTTTATATAGTCGTGATACTCTTACTTTGAATGAAGTTTATGATTCATTATTCTCAAAAGAGAAAATGAAACAGCTTGTCGAATGATCTGAAGCTCAGGGTGAGGGTCTTATTATTCGAGGAAGGACTCAGGAGAAAGACTCTGATGGTAATATCAGGGGCAGAAATAATGATAAGATCTGTAATTATTGCAAGAAGAAGGGTCACATCAAATTTGAATGTTATAAGCTGTAGAATAAGAATAAAAGGGCAGGTGCAAATTCGAGGGAAAAACAATCAGAGAAGTCTGGTGAGGCTGATGTTGCCGAAAATTACAGTGATGGTGAACTTCTCGTTGCCTCTGATGCTGATTTGAAGCAGAGTGAGGAATGAATTTTTTATTCTGGTTATACGTTTCATATGTGTCCCAATCGAGACTGATTTTCAACATATGAAACGGTTTCGAGTGGTGCTGTTTTGATGGGCAATAATACATCTTGCAGAATTGTTGGTATTGGTACGGTCAGAATTAAGATGTTTGATTGTGTCATTCGGACACTTGGTAATGTGAGGCACATTCTTAATTTGAAGAAAAATATGATCTCTTTGAGTGTTCTTGATTCTAAAGGGTACAAGTACACTGGTGAAGGTGGAGCTATGAAGGTCAGTAAAGGGTCTCTTGTTGTGATGAAGGGACTAAGAAAAATCGTCAATTTATATGTTCTGCAGGGATCCACAGTAATAGGTGATGTTGCCGTCACAAGGTGATATTGATAAATGTAGATCACTTACGGGAAGCTTATAAGAAAGCTATTTGGTTAAAAGGACTCTTCAGTGATCTTAACGAAGACTTGCAGATTACTACAATCTTTTGTGATAGTCAGAGTGTCATTTTCCTCACAAAGAATCAGATGCTTCATGAGAGGACAAAGCACATTGATGTGAGACACTTCCTATAGTTAAGTTTAAGCATTACTTGGACTTGGTTGATGCTAGATGCTGAGATTTGCCTGTGGGGCTTTTGTGGAAAAGGTGGAGAATGTTCTTTTTGAAGATTTGTGGAATTCGCGTCAAGGTGGATATTGTTAGAATTTGGTAACCCGAATTCTGTTTAATCCGTTAATATTTATTAGATATTTTCTTATTAATATATTAATTAACAGATCTTTATAAATCTGTTAATTAATAGTTTTGTTATTAATTTTTTATTTGACTAAGTATTCTAAGATTCCTATAAATTATGTATCTCATAAACAAGTTGTATCAATCAATCAAGAAAATTATTTGGGTATCTCTTCTTTCTTTTCTCTACCTCTCTTTTTCTCTACTTCTCTTTACTTTATTATGATATAAGAGTTGCCGACTTTGTATTCCGTCGTTCTTAGTGATTTTTTCTCCTCTGCCCGTGGTTTTTCCCTTTCAAGGGGTTTCCACGTAAATCTGGTGTGTTCTCTATTATTCTTGTTTGTCGTTTTTCCGTTCTAATCTCGTAACACCCGAGGTGGTCTCAGAGACTTGGCTTCCCGAGGTGATCTCGGGAGTGCGTCCTCTGATTTGATCTCCAGGGCGTGTCTACCCGCGGGGGGTCTCGGGAAATCCTCTTCCCGAGAGGATCTCGAGAGCTCCGAAAAGAGAGTCGTTCAAACTCGCTATATCTTGCCACATAGTTTCTTCAATCCGCATGTCAACCACGGGGTGCTTAACCCCATGAGTAAACAAAAAAAAATTATATAAATCCATCTTTTTTATGTTATAAATGGTTTCCTTAATTTTTGAAATCGTCCTCTCGTAATATTAGACCTTTGAGGCTAAACATGCCAAACCAAGACGCTTAGCTAGGACAGCTAATGGGGCGATGGGTAAAGGAATAAGTTGTATAGGTAAGGCAAGCAAACAAAATAGCCTGTGTCAATTTAATTTGGAAGACAATCGAGTTAGTAAATTGAGTGAGAAATGCTTATGGTCTAACTCGCAATCACACCCACTCGACTGAATGAGGATATTCTTTTGACAAAACAAAAAACGAACATAAAAATCAATTCCTCTGGGGGTCCCACACAATTTGTTCTTATTCAGAGCACTCGACTTACCCCGAGTTTGTGTTTGCTTCTGAAAAAAAGAATAAATCATAATTCATCATCCGGTCAAAAAGTCAAACGAGATCATATCTGATGCTATCAAATCAAGGGATATTCGGATTTTGTTCTTGAGACACTCAAAACAATGCGATCAGGTCGCGCCGAACACTTGAAACAAATAGACGAGTATATATGCCCGGGAAATACAGCTGCAGAATGTTTATTTAATTTTGCAAATATATATATATATATATATATATATATATATATATATATATATATATATATATATATAATCTTACTTATTTTACGATGAAATATATATTTTTATTTTTTTAAAATTTAAAATTTAGATTTTAAATTTAACCTTTAAGATTTAAACTTTGAATTACAGTATTAAAGTATTAAGTAAAAAAAATTACATATAATATTTATATGATAAACATCATACAGCATATATATATATATATATATATATATATATATATATACGGATTCGCTAAATGACACGTTGCATGATCATTTTGTTGATCTTCTAAAATATGAACTACAGAAATAAATTATGTAAATCTAAACACTTATAGTGATGGAGAAGAAATCGGAGACGAATGCTGCATTGAAAAATTTATCATCGATGAGAAATGATCATGAAAAATGAACTATCTCTCAAGGTTCACAAACTAAATCCTTCTTCTATAATTGGACGAACCAACCTTGAATGTTTTTCGCAACAACCCCTTCTTCCTCTGGTGCACCCGGATGAACCTTGCACGGAGACGTTACATACACGGAACGAACTCTTTCTCATTGACCTAACATAGACCTCACACACAACTTATCTCTTTGATGAACTCATTGCTTGGACACACATCCATTGCATCTCCTCTTTATTCACCTCCCCTTTGCCTTGGAAGAAAACACATATATATAGGGTTAGAAAGTCTCTTCCCCTTCCTCTATTAATGGAGGAATATGAATGGGTTGGAAGATGAAGAGGAAGGGGTGTCCTCTTCATCTTCCTATAACTTCAACATCTCCCACTCGTCCAAGCCAATCCATATAAGTCATCTAATCACAAAGACCATGTAAGAAAGTCACAATGACCATATAAAAATATTCAATTCATACTCTAGGGAAAATGGTTCGTGTGATAGCAAGCACACTGAGCAATTGCTGCCAAGAAAGATGTTACACTTAACTTAGCTGCTCTGTAGAACAAATCTGAGATATCAATAACTTACCTTTACTCCTGATTAAATATTTACATCAATATGAACATCTCTAATCCCTCATATGACTATTACGTCAAGAGCATGTTCAACATCTCTAATTAATACATTTATTCATAATCACATTTTAAGTACTCAACAAAAAATATAACTAGTCGATCAATGAATAAGTACCACAGATGTAAATCAATTTTAATTTTCCTTTTTAACTAGAATCTATTCATTCTAATCAGTCGCTTTGCTAGTTATTCTCCATAGACCGAATCATCCATAGCCAATAGGATACACACTAAAGTAGCAAACACTGATTAGAACTTCAAGTAGACAGCTAAATAGTCACTTAGGGTAAGATTGAGATTAACTTATCATTTCAAGGGTCTCACCTAGTAGAGAAGTAGGGATCCATTCTCCTACTACCCTTATTGTCGCTATAGCACATGTGGTATGAATCATATGCTACGATATTTTTCTCTTTATCAAAAAGAGTACATGTTTTTCTCAAATATTTAACATTGTATAGATTTCGATCTAGACATACCTAATATCTAATCCGAATTCAACTTATGAATTCTAATCTGGCCTTTAACAGGTTTAGTAAATGATGGGTTCATTTACTTCAATCATTACACAAATGATCTCATTTTGACACAATTGTCAAAGCGGCCTTAACTTATGAGTATGTCTCTATTTATAGTTACATAAGTTGTCCCATAAGTAACAGTCTTACCTCTATTTATATTTAATAAATAGAGATGATTGTCCATGTGAGTGGATCAATCTCAACTTGCCAACATGCTCATCGAGACTTTTATCCAAATGTAACAAAGACATTTATACTGAATAGATCATGACATTTCATATATAACCAATTGTTTTATATTTTTCGAAGTCCCAAAAACTTCACGTCCTTGAAATGATGTTTTAGTCAATGGCTTAGTAAAAGGATCTGCAAGCATAACACGTATAGGGATATACTCAAGAATTATCTTTTTCTTGTCAACAATATCCCTTATGTTTGCCTTTACTATGATATTTGAGATCCTTAGAAAAAGCTATAGTAGCTTCATTATCATAGTACACTGTAACAGAATTCCCACTATCGTCAGCAATCCTCAAATGCATCAAGAATCTTCTTAACAAGATAACTTCTTGTGCAACAACTGTACGAGCCACATACTCAGCTTCCATTATCGATAGCACTATACAAGCCTATTTCGGCAGGGCTACACAAGCTTATTTTGACAGCGCTACACAAGCCTATTTCTTATTGTTCCATGAAATGACACCACCATTCAGCAAGAAGGTATAGCTAGATGTGGATTTTCTGTTATCAAGGTCCCTTGCCCAATATCAATCTGTATAGCCCTTCAGGCTCAGCTTTAATCCTTTTCACAGCTTTCCAGTGTCTCGATCCTGGGTTTAACTGAAAACGATTAACTAAGCCGATAGCATAACTTATATCGAGACGAGTACACAACATAGTATACATCAAACTATTAATGACAGTAACATATGTTTTTTTCCTTCATTTTGGCTATCTCTTCAGAAGTCTTGGGAGACATACTTTTGCTCAGAATAACACTTTTCGCTATAGGTGTTTGTTCAATATTGCAATCTAACATGTTGAAGTGTTGTAGCATTTTAGTGATATAAACTTTGTGGGACGACCCCAAAAGTCTTTATAATCGATCACGAATGATCTGCACTCCTAAGATGTACTTAGCTTCTCCCATATCTATTATATCAAATTGTGAAGAAAGCCAAGACTTGACTTCTATCACAAACTTTCGGTCACTTCCAGCTATTAGCATATCATCAACGTATAATGATAAAATGATAAACTTTCCTTTATCCTTCTTTAGGTAAACACAATGATCTTCATTGATCATATCAAAATCATAAGACAAAATGACTTCATTGAATCTTATGTTTCATTGTCTTGACGCCTGCTTTAGCCCATACATAACATACTTTATTCTCTTGACCCTCGGCTATTTAACCTTTTGGTTGTACCATATAAATTTCCTCATCAAGTTTTCCATTAAGGAAAGTCGTCTTACATCCATTTAATGTAATTCTAAGTCAAAATATGCTACTATAGTTAGGATGACTCATATTGATACAAACATCACAACTAAGGAGAATGTTTCTTTAAAATCAATACCCTCCATTTGGGTATATCCTTTTGCAACCAAACGAGCTTTGTATTAATTAATCGATCCATCCGCTTTCCTCTTAATTTTGAGAATCCACTAATTCCCAATAGCCCTTCGGCCCGAAGGAAGATCGACTAAATCCCAAACTTGATTCTTTTTCATGAACTCTATTTTCTCATCCATTGCAACTTTTCATTTCTCCTTAACTGAGCATTTCAATGCTTCCTCAACTATTCGAGGTTCCTTATCATCAACTGGGAGAATTATTAATGTCTCATTCTCAATATTTAAACCTTCTCCGAGGAATAATCTAACGACTACTTCTTCGGAGGTTAGACTGTTGAGAAACTGACTCATTCATAGGTCATTCACTCTCACTAGGTTGACTAGGTTCAGGGTACCCCTGTGATTTCTGATTCGTTGATAAAGGAACATATCCTCCTCCTCTATTGCAAATAGAGGAATAGATTTATCAACTCACCTTTTGTTGGAAACTCAATTTCGAGAAAAGTAGCATCTCTTGACTCTATTCTAGAGATGGTTTCATCTTGTTGCTCACCAATGAAAACATAACCCTTAGAGGTATCAGAATATCTAGGAAAGATACACTTTCTACCCCTGGGTCTTAATTTTTCATATTTGTGAGTTTTGTCATGAATATAAACAACTGACTCTAGGGTCTCAGATTACTTAAATCTGGTTTTCTACCTATTCATAGTTCATATGAAGTAGATGAAACAGATTTAGAAGACACTCGGTTAAGTATTTAGGTTGTAGCCAATAATGCGTCTCCCCAATAGGAAATAGGCAAATTAGCTTGAGTCATCATTGATCTAACCATTTCAAGAAGAGTTCAATTTCTTCTTTTAACAACTCCATTTTCCTGTAGAGTTTTAGGGATAGTTATTTGTCTAATAATCTCTTTCTCATTACATATTGTCTTGAACTGATGAAACAAATATTCACCTCCATAGTCAGTGCGAAAAGTTTTAATCTTATGTTCCAATTGATTGAAGCAATCTAATTCTTCATATTTGTGAGAAATCAAATACATATAACCAAAATGCGTGAAGTCATCAATAAACGTAATGAAATAAGAACTTCCATGTCTGGACTTCACATTCATTGGACCACAAATATCCGAATGAATCAATTGCAATTGTGATTCAACGCTAATAGCTTTACCAAATGTGTTCCTAGTTTATTTTCCAGCAAGACAATGCTCATATATAAACAAGTCAACTTTAGTACGAATGCTGAGCAGACCCTCTTTGGATAATCTATTCATTCTTTCTTGTCCTATATGTCCCAATCTAGGATGACAAATTTCATTATTAACATCAGCATCTCTAGTAAGAGCAATGTTTGAAAAACAACCATTATTTCCATAATTAACATCTAGTTCTACATCAAGAACCATGAAACCATTTGATATATAACCATATCCAATTAACACAGAGTTAATTTTCAGTTCCACACAATGACTATAAAAGTTCATACAATAACTCAATTTAAAAAGACAATTAATGGAATTAGATTCCGTTAAATCTCAGGAGCATACAGGACATCATGCAGAAACAAGGTATGCCCACCACGAAGGTTGAGTTTGCAAGTGTTAATTTCTTTGAGTTCAATTCTTGTATTGTTTCCCACATATATCCACTGATTGCCAGTTGGTACCCGATGGTACTCTACGTATGTAGCTCGATCATGAGCTACATAGTTCGTTGCTCCTAAATCTATAATACACAAAGGATAAGAATCAGCTAATAGCATTGAACTAGCAACATAAAGCTTATGAAAAGAAGACAAACATTGATCTACCTTTTTGGCTCAGTACATTCCCGAGCAAAGTGACCCTTCTTGCCATAGTTATAGCAAGTCAGTTTGCTTTTATGTTTCTTTCCATACTTCTTTCCTTTCTTCTTGATTGGGTCTTGCACAGTAGTAGAACTAGCTTCTTTTCCCTTATCCTTGTTGGTGCCGGAAGCACCATATCGAACCTTGTTTTGATTTATGGCAACACAATTCAAAGTTAAGTACTATTTGTGATCTAACAATGTTACTTGAGTGTGCAGAAAGAAGTCCTAGCGAAGGGCTGCTGGGCACCTAGCGAAGGGCTGCTAGGCATCAAAAGACCTAGCGAAGGGCTGCTAGGCATCTAAGACCTGGCGAAGGACTGCTAGGCACCTGGCAAAGGGCTGCTAGGCATCTAAGACCTGGCGAAGGACTGCTAGGCACCTGGCGAAGGGCTGCTAGGAATCTAAGACCTGGCGAAGGACTGCTAGGCACCTGGCGAAGGACTGCTAGGTATTGAAGACTTGGCGAAGGGCTGCTAGGCACCTGGTGAAGCACTACAAGGTACTGAAGACCTGGCGAAGGGCTGCTGGGCAAAAGTCCAACCGGAGGAGCTGGTTGGCAAAAGGTAAACTCTCCTGAGTGGAGTAGGTGAGGACGCGTTCCCGGTCGAGGGAGCAGTAGGCGTCGGTCGACCTAGGGTTCCATTTGGGAGACCCGAAGTCAGAACCAAGACAGCTACGGTAGTAAAAACTAACTAATATTCTTGCCTTGTTTGTGTTGGTACTAACCTTGAATGCAGGGACCGAAGGAGTGTGTTTCTGCAACTCAGAACGCCCCAAAGGAAGAGGGCAGGCAGCTGGGTTAGGCGCCCGGGAGGTCCCGGGCGCCCAAGGTCAAAGGCAAATAAGCAGTTAAGCAAGAATCGCTTCGAAAGCATACTGGGTCAGGCGCCCTGAAGGTCCCAGGCGCCCTGGATGTCCTGGGCGCCCTGGGTCAAAGCAAAAGTGTGATCGAAGCAAAATCAGCCACGAAGCCAGCGGACCAAGTCAAGCAGGGCGCCCCCGTCAGCTCCAGAGCCGATTCGAAGGGGATAAGCGCTGACCAAGCTTCGAATAGAGGTTCTCGGATCCGAGCGCCCCCGACGTCCTAGGTGCCCCCAGGAGCACTATAAAAGGGGCTCGACCCCAAGGCTTCAGAACAACAATTTTCCAACGTCTCTACTCTCTTCGTTCAAGCGCTCTGCTCCGGCAAACTCCGATCTCGGGATTCTAGCGCCGACGACGACCCTCTGCTCAGAAGTACAATCTACACCGGACGTCGGTAACGAAAAGTGTAGTCATTTATTTACTGCAATATTTCTGTATTATACTCTGTAAACCTTTGCGCAAATATAGAATTGCCCGCAGTAAACGGTTAAGGACCGTGGGCCTTGGAGTAGGAGCCGACCGCGACTCCGAACCAAGTAAAACTACTTGTGTTCTTTGTGTGTATTTTCTAAATTCCGCTGCGTATTCTCTTTTTTTAATCCGAAACGTTTTACGATATTCACCCCCCTTTATCGTGTTTCTCGATCCAACAATCCTTTCCTTTCTTGAACCATCATTTTTTTATTTTTGGATCCAGAACCTTCAATTACAAAAGCTTGCTCAGAAATCCTTGCGGATTCTATTCTCTCCGCCTCTAATTCAATATGACATGAGACATCAGTGAAAGTCTTGATACTCTCACTGTGAGTATGGTTCTGTTTCATCGTTTCTCAAGAATCAGGGAAGGAATGAATAATTGCCTGAACATGTTGTTCATCGGTCAACTTATGAATAGTAGCCTTTAACTCTCAAATTATATTTCCTATTTCTCTCAGATGTTGGGTCATGGTAACATTCGGGTGCTTTTTATAACTGTCAAACTTGATTATCAGTTGATGAAACTTGCTTAAACTAACTCAACTGTATTTCTATTTCAGGGCTACCTAAACAGCATGAGCTAATAATAATGACTCATACTTAAATACTAGGTTATCTACTATTGAACTAATCAATATACCCTCAGCAGTGAAGTCCTTTTTCTTCCATGCTATATAAGCATCAAGATCAAGTTTATACTGTGCCGTTAAACCATTAGCAAGTTCTTCCATAAACTGATTCACAACCTTTAGAACTTCTTGTTCCTCAAGAAAATATTGTATCTTGAGATGTCATAGTTTATAGTTATCCCCATATAATCTCTCTCCTTTATTAAGTTCAACTATGATATTCTTAGTTGTCATGATCTATTATAAATAAATATATTATTTATTGATTCAGTATAATTTATATGCATGTAATTAATGATTGACTCATTGTAAATTAGAATTGGTTAACAAAATTAAGTGGTAACTACGTTTCCACTCATCATTCATATAATCCAATCAAATCAACATTGATCAATTCTATTACACATATCTCATCAAATGAACTAATCATTTGTATTAATGAACTAATCATTTATAAGAATAAACTAATCATTTGTAAAAATGAAATAATCATTTTCAAATCAGTTAACACATAACACGAATTTTTTCCAAAAAATAGCACTGTTTGTACATAATAAATATCTATTCCACATGACTTTCATAAACTAAATGAGTCAATACTATTTGTACATAACGACAGTAATAATAACAAAACTTTAACAAACTATATAAGCTAATGTCACTGCCACTAGGGCAAACACTAGTGCAGTTGTTAACACAATCTATTTTATCCTAGACTTTACTCTATCCCCTCAATCGTCTCCCTTAGCTCATTCCGTCACACAACGAGACAGGTCATTGTTCATATCATCCTTGGCATATGGAATTGAAAAATAATATTGTCAATACAAATTGATAATCCAGTAACAAAACTGATTTATTTCAATTCACATATATGCATAGAACAAACACACAGAATTATAAGCAAATAAGAAAAATAAATTTTCTTTATTTGAGTAACTCTAATTGACTAACACACTGGACCGATCGATTTGGAAATTAGATCTCAAGTATTAGCTTATTCCTTTATCCTCGTTAGAATTGATCTAATTGGATATCTTGTATTTATTGTTTAATTTAAGCTCATTTAAGTTTAAATCAAACTAATTAGACTGGTTATAATTTGGACCAAACTGTTCTGGTAAACCTACTAATAATTTGAACCATACCCGACCTGATTGGATCAAACTGATTTAATTAAACCAACAAATAGTTTGAACCAAACTTGATATGATTAGACTAAACTGATCTGGTTAAACCTACAAATGGTTTGAACCTGACCATAATTTGATTAAACCAACTAATGATTTAAATCAGATCCTAATCTGATTGAATCAATTATTCAAGTCCAAGTCTATATCAAACTCAAGCCCAAGCTTAAGTAATTTTCACATGCATTAATTAAAAGAAACAAAACTCAAATAATTAAAGTAGTGAAAATATTTAAAAAAATTACATGCACAGTATCTAAAAAAACTTTAAGTGTTTTTTCTATTAATTTAGAAAAAAATCATACTGTGCTTAGGATTTTTTTTAAAATCAATTACTTAATCGACTAAACCAAAAATCAATCAATGAAAAATTATTGTCACGATGAATGCAAGGTCGCCAACCACAATGATCGTCGACGCTCGCCGGCCATAGGCGTGGTAGCGACCACTCAGGATGCAGTCGCAGGCATGCCCCCACGATGCGGCTCTGCCCGCGATGCAGTCGCCTGTGCGTTGGCGTGGGAAATAATCACAGGCTCGCGATTTTATTCAGAAAATCGTGAATCACTATTATTCGATTCTTCTTCTCCGAACCAAGCTCTGAGACCATTGTTGATCTTCATAAACATGAAGTACATAAACAAATTCTGTAAATCTAAACACTTATATTGATAAAGAAGATATTAGAGAAGAACGCTACATTGAAAAACTTATCATCGATGAAAAACAATCACGAAAAATGAACCGTCTCTCATGGTTCACAAACCAAATTTCTGTTTTGTAATTGGACGAACCAATCTTGAATGAATCATCGTTGTCGCATGTTGCCCATCGCTTGTCACTTGCCCATCGCCCGCCGGTCGCTCGCTCGTCGCCTATTGCCTGCCACATCGAGGAAGAAGACGAGCAAGAGAGGACGAGAGAGGAAATGTTTAATTAATAAAAAATAATGTCGCTAATGAATAGCGCATAAATAGACGCTCAGAGAATTAAAAATTATTAATATTTGATTATATAAAGTTTATTAAAAATTATTAATATTTGATTATAAAAAATAAAATTGTGCGTTAAAATTTCTTAGGATATATCATTAATATTTGAATATATTTTATTTTTAAATGTTTGATTATTAAAAAATATTAATGTTTAATTATAAAAAGTTTTAAATATTTAATTATTAAAAAACATTAATATTTGATATAAAATTTTTAAATGTTTAATTATTAAAAATAAATATACCATTAATAATTTCTATAAACAAACTTAATAATTTAGAAATATATTTACACAGCTTTGATCATTTTTAAAAATAGTATATTATATATTAAATCGGTTATTATTAATTTAGAAAAAAAAAAAGACTTCTCAGTTGTTTCATGATAAAAAGATATGTTGATTATATTTTAATCTATTTTTTTAATAATTTTTACAAATATTTACTTGTTAAATTTTCAATTTTTTATCAAACAACGGACGTAGGATCAAAAGGTACATACTACTTTCCTATTTACTAAAGAGCACACTCAATTATATATTTTTTTAATTTTATCTCTCCTGACAAAATTAACTTTTTCCCTCTCATGTTATCAATTTTCTCTCATTCTTTTTCTTATCCTGTCCTTTCTTTCCCTTCTCTTTTGTATGTATGCATGTATAATATGTGCCCCACAACAATTAAGATTAGTTAAGTGTTAACCATATATGAATCGCGAATCTAATATGGTTCATATCAGATTCACGATGGGCCTGATATATGCACTATATCAGGTCCAACTTGGATATGATATGTATCGATATCAAGCCCACGTTGAGCTAATTCTTTCGATAATATTTAACACTTTTAAAGAAGTCTAAAAAAGCAATAAACAATACTATTGGGCTCCTTACAACCCCATAAATCCATAGGAGTTGAAATGGGTCAAATCGGATATGTATAATTATATCAGTGAGTTTCGATCAAAACTCACTAATCAACCTAAAAACCTCATACTGTAATCATTTTAAGTCTTATGGATTTATGAGATTTTAACGAGTTCAACAGTGTTGTCCTTTGATTATTTCAACTTTTCTAGAAGTGTTAGAATATTGGTTAAAGAATTAACCAAACATTGATATAATATAGTTTCATATCAGGCTAACACCATATGAAGTTTACATTGGGCTTAATATAGTTCTATATCAGACCCATGATTTATATTTTAATTAAACTTTAAATATTGTGGGGCCCACCTTATATACGCAAAAGAAAAGAAAAAAAAAAGAAAGAGAATAGTGAAAAATAATAAAGCAAGAAATAGAAAAAATTACAATTTTATTAGAATTGGAGAAAACTCTTCAATCCCAAACTAATCTTTGCATGCACTCCCCACTTGATAAATTCTTTACATTTACTCCTTGATGGATTGAGTATAAAAGAGTGAAAACTCAGTATACATGGTAAAGATTTGAGTATAAATTATTTGAGATCGAGTACTAATTTAGAAAATTTGAGTATACAATTTCGGTGACCCCTAATGTGAAAATCTTGATGTAGTGGATGTAACCTCACATACTCAAATTTCTAAATTTTATATTCAAATTTCTTCAAATAATACTAAATCTAAATCAATTCATACTTAAATTTTTATAATGTATATTGAAATTTGTACTATATGCTGAAACAATGTATACTCAAATTTTTTCAAATAATACTCAAATTTCTTAAATTAGTTCTCAATCTCAAATAATTTATACTCAAATCTTTACAATGTATACTGAATTTTTACTATTTCATATTGATAAAAAAATAACACACAAAACTGTCTTGTCAATTCCATTAGGGAGTGCATGCAAAGGAATTTTCGGATGGGGACTGTATGCAAAGATGAGTTTCGGATTGGAAAATTTTCTTAAATTTTCCCAAGGATAAAATCGAAAAAGCATATAATTAAATGTGTCTTTTAATAAATAAATAAATAAATAATAAATAATAAAGTAATGCTCATTTTCGATGATTTTCAAAATATATGTACGTAAAAACTATTTAATTTTTTATAAGATGAACTCAAAAAATAAAAATAAAATGTCCTATTGGAAAGAGAATAAAAAAGTCAGCATTATCTCACGTAAAACTGATTTTTAAAAAATCTCAATTTTAATCCTGATAAATTATATATTGCTATATCCAAAATTTTAAATATCAAGGTATAAAAATTTTAATATGTAATAGTGATAAATCAGAATAATTAAACAACAAACTTTATATTTAAGGAAATTTTTTAAAATTTATAAATTATTATTATTATTTCTACTTACATGATATATAATCAATTTAATTTATTTATATTTTATATATTCAGATGTCATACATATTAATTTTAATAATTAATTATATAAAAATAGCGTCCGATCACCGATGCTTTTAATGGTTAATTAAATAAAATAACGTCCGATGCTCTTAATGATTAATTATATAAAATAACGTTCATGTGAAATAATAATAAACGACAACAACTTGACCTCAGCGCAGCCGGTTACTGCCCATGTCTTCAGCAAAAAATCGTCTCCGAAATTTAAAAAATAATAATAATTTAGGAAAAATCCTTGAAGATATTTTGAAGTCTCAAAAATCGGCTATTTATTTGTGTCCCTGACCTCACTTCTCTTATCTTTCTGTGAAGTGGGACGCCCCAATCAACCGAGCTCTTACAATGGCGGCCTCCATGGCGACCTCCTCCCTCATCTCCAACCCCAAGCCCCTCCTCTCCGACCGCTCCTCTTTCGGCGGCCTCCGTCTCGCCTCCACTGTGTTCCGCCCCCACCTAAATACCGGCCGCTCCTCCCTCTCCGTCACCGCCTCTGCCGTCCCCAAGTACGACCTCGACGCTTTCACCTTCGCGCCCATCAAGGAGTCCATCGTCTCCCGCGAGATGACCCGCCGCTACATGACGGACATGATCACGTACGCCGACACCGACGTGGTGGTCGTCGGCGCCGGCTCCGCCGGGCTTTCCTGCGCCTACGAGCTCTCCAAGGACCCCTCCGTCCGCGTGGCCATTGTGGAACAGTCCGTCTCCCCCGGCGGCGGCGCGTGGCTCGGCGGCCAGCTGTTCTCCGCCATGGTCATCCGCAAGCCTGCCCACCTCTTCCTCGACGAGCTCGGCGTGCCCTACGACGAGGCCGACAACTACGTTGTCGTCCGCCACGCCGCCCTCTTAACCTCCACCATCATGAGCCGCCTCCTCGCCCGACCCAACGTCAAGCTCTTCAACGCCGTCGCGGCAGAGGACCTCATCGTCAAGGACGGCCGCGTCGCCGGCGTCGTCACCAACTGGGCGCTGGTTTCCATGAACCACGACACCCAGTCGTGCATGGACCCCAACGTGATGGAGGCCAGGGTGGTGGTGAGCTCCTGCGGCCACGACGGGCCGTTCGGAGCCACCGGCGTGAAGCGGCTCAAGGATATCGGGATGATCGAGGCCGTTCCCGGGATGAAGGCCCTTGACATGAACACGGCGGAAGACGCCATCGTGCGCCTCACTAGGGAAGTCGTGCCCGGCATGATCGTCACTGGCATGGAAGTCGCTGAGATCGACGGCGCTCCGAGAATGGTATCAAGATCCCAACTTTCCTGTTTAAAACAGAGCTAGCTGTAATTTAAAATCGCTATCTTCTTCCTACTAAACCTTTAGATTTTGTTTCTATTGATGAGATTTGGCTGGTTTGGTGGCAGGGGCCGACCTTTGGGGCGATGCTGATCTCGGGGCAGAAGGCAGCGCACCTGGCGCTGAAGGCGTTGGGACGGCCCAACGCCATCGACGGAAGCATCGGAGCTGAGTCGGTATACCCGGAGCTGGTGCTGGCCTCGTCGGACGCCGGGGAGATCGTGGACGCTTAGGGCTCTGCAGCAGAAATAAGTTTTAGCCTTGGACTAAATAAGCAGTTGGGTTGTGAGGGGGATGAGGATGAGGCGTTTGGGATCTATTCTCGATCTTCTCTTTGGATGCTTAAATTTAATCTTGTTAAGTAAGAAAGATGTATCGTCTTCTCTATGGCGACTTGTTTCTGTTTTGCTGCATGCTGCTTCTTCGATCTGAATGATAGTCCTTGCAATTTCCGACGCTTCTTCTGGAAGTTGCTCTGCATTGATCACGGTTTTGATCTTTCCAACGCTGAAAGAACGCAAACAAGAAGAGCACCTTATCTTGTCTCTGACCCTTCGAATCGATTATTTCGTCGTGGCAGAGTGCACTAGCTTAGATGGTCATGGTCATGGACATCACGAGTGCTAACGGTAATCTCACCGCGAAGGATAGGTTGATGATGCTGCATGACAAATCAGGAGGTAGATCTCACCCTGATGCTAAAAACAAAGGTCTAGTTCTTAATGGGTAAATATTCTAAATCACACATTAAAAAGATCGGAACTGACAATTGAAAACATTTTTTAAGTACTATTTATTTATTTTTGTAAAATCTAAAACATTTATTTTTTATTTCATTACTCACATAGTCAATTTAGAATGACATAGATTTAATAAGATTAAATAATTATTTAATTAGATGAATCTATTCTCGTGCTCAAATAATCAGATGTCCTCGGAAAGTGTTGCTGAGGCAGGCCTCGGATAATGTTGCCGAGACCGAGTTTTATTTTATTTTTTTCAAATATTTAAAAATTAAGTTTTAATTTGATAAATTAATAGATAAATTTTTTAATGAAAAATTAATTTTAAAATATTAAATTAATAGATTATTCATTACGATATTTTTTTAATTTATCTTAATGTCTTTTATAAAATGAAATCGATCATTTTAAAATTAATGGGTATAAATTAAATACCCAATATGAACTTAAAAAATGAACTTTCATGAGTCTCACAAGCACACCGGTGAGTTTATTCTAATACATGTACATTGCACAAAAAGAAAATTTTGGAGCATAAATAAGTTCCTTGATCCTCTCAAAAAAAAAATGGAATCTTTATATTAGCAGTCCTCTATGATGATCCCCATTATATAGAAAGGAGGTAATTTTCATAAAATGTATATAATTTCATTTTAATACACCTACAATGCTTAAAATGCAAATATCAGATTATCATACTCATGTCAGATTATCAGTATATAATCATCCAAGATCAACCACAAATACATAAATCTCATCATACCAAGCTAACACAAGATCATAAACAACTCCGCCAAAGATCAACACTTCACATAAATCCAATTCCACTCAAAATTCCCAAAAACAAAACTAAAACTACAATCTTCAACAAGTTAAACTAGAAATCCACAATACAAAAAAACCATATGGATCACATTTCAATCAATCTTCTACTAATCTATAGGAGTTTATCATTAAATCATCCACTTTCCCTACAAAATTCCTCATGACAACACCAAACCATATAGCTCAGCTCTACTCCTTTTCCCACAACAATACTCCTAGGCACAAATAGAAACAAAAATCATAGCGCAACCAATTCCCAACTACTCATGGCATGAAGTTTCCAAATCAAGAAGATCGAACTACAAAACTCAAAACCAAGCACAACTTATGGCAACACTTAAAACAAATTCTAAATTAGATTCCAAAGAAACTCCCACAAAAATGATCTGACATCAACACCTAAATCCATCAACAATTACATGCGATTTATCCTAAATCAAGACACGCTTTACCTGAATCGGCAGGAAGAAGGGATCGTCGACAACAGGGGTAGAAATCTACGCAAGGAGGTGGAAGGATTGTTGGATATTATTATTATCTCTATTAGGTGGGTTTATTTGTAAGTTGCACAAGTAAATACAATCTGAGCCCTTAAAGTGATCTAACTTATGTTTATTGGGTTTCAGATTATTGGATGCGGGTTCAATGTATAGAACCCTTTAGACCAATCTGTTATTGTCTATGGGCTGATAACAGATTGGATTGCTATATAAAGGGGAGGTCCCCAAGGGTTTAGGTGATCTTTATGACCATGTTTTTTGTTCCCCATTGACAAGAAACTTTACGACGCCGTCAAACCTAAGCCTGTTGGAAGATCCTCCTTCTTCCTTCCGCTGCATCTTCTTCCACAGGGATCAAGCTGATGACGCTACGACAAGGACGATGGCTCTTCAATCAGGTTCCTTGTCATTCAATTTATATCTTATATTTTGTTATGTCATGATTCGATGAAACAATAGATCTGTGTTTATATGTCTTGTTTTTTCTCTTTCGAATTCTTATTTTGTTTCTAGAATTCATGTGGTTAGGAGAAAACCCAAGTTTATTAATTGGTATCAGAGTCTTGGCTTTGTTTCATCGTTTTTGTGGCAATAAAGATTAAATTTTTTCGTCGATTTATTGTATGTATGCTAGATTAAGTTTTCCTAGTATAATACAATTTTTTTTTCGTCGAAAATCATGTAAAAGAAAATTCTATGATAGACTTATTTTCTAAGTTTTTCATATTTTATGTGAAATATGAAAACGACGGAAGAACTATCATATTTGATCTAATTTTAGGTTAAAATATGATGGTTTAATCGATTGACTTGGTCAATCAATTGATTATCAAGTCTAAAATTGTGAATAGAATAATTTTGATTTAATCAATTATCATCTTAAATTTGTGATAAGAATTATCATCTTAAATTTGTGATAAGATGAATTAGAAATGCTATTGATTAAATTTTATTTTTTTATTATTATGGATGTTTTTTTTCAAAAGATATGGTTTCACGGAAGGGGAAAAAAATTATCACGTGAACAGTAAATGAAAAAAAATTATTATATACGTAAACAGTATATATATATATATATATATATATTATATATATATATATATTATTATTATTATTATATATATATATATTATAATACGCAAACAGTATATATATATATATATTATAATACGTAAACCGTATATATATTATAATATATATATATATATATATATATATATATATATATATATATATATATACACTGAGGAATTAAATATTTTTTTTTAATGAATCCAGAATTAAATAATATTATTTAATATTATTTAATTATAGAACCATAAAAAAACTCTAATTTTTTAAAATGAGGGTTCTATATTTAATATAGTCGTATATATTAAGCTTTTAGATCGATCGGGATAATCAATTGGATCATACCATTTGATTACCATATAGTGTCAATCGATTAATGAGCTTAATTTTGAGGTGTCAAGACTAATAAAAAAAAATCTGTTCGATTAAATATCTAGAATTTTCTTGGGTTTATCTACACAACGTGCTACTAAATTGAACTATTGTGTCGGCCCAAAGGAAGGCACCTTAGGTCGGTTTAGTGTATTTTGTGTTGGTAGACGTATATCTATGCTAAGAGTGATCGGCCCAAAGGAAGGTTACTTTTATGCCAGATATATGTTCAAGATAGTTTACAATTATTGAACATAATTTATTTTGTTCTGATCATGCACAAAATATGTCGGCCCAAAGGAAGATATATTCTGTGGCAGATTAAAGTTATTGTAGGCTATGGACCAAAATATAACTCATATAAAGTTTCATATTATGCACACAAATGGGTCGGCCCAAAGGAAGGCACATTGTGTGGCCAATTAAAGATTGAGTTATATCAGAGAGTACCGCTAATAAATTATATTTTAATCTACACATTAAAATGCAATGTTGTATTTGGTATCTCATAAGGAGTCCATTTATATGCATTTAAAATTTTATTATAATTTTATTATATATATATATATATATGTTCTTGGCTTTAGTTAAATCATGAGCTTAAATAAATTTTTTTTAATTTCAGTGCAATCTGTAACTGCCAACATTAATAACATCCCAACACTAACTGGTTTGAATTTTGATGAATGGAAAGAATACGTGATAGTAGTCTTAGGCTGCATGGACTTGGACTATGCATTAAGGAATGATCGTCCCGCACCTTTGACCAGTGCTAGCACTATAGAGCAAAGGGTTGAATTTCAGCTGTGGGAGAAATCAAATCGCATGAGTCTAAGCATCATGAACCTTTCCATACCGGCATAAATAAAGGGCTTAATAACAAAGAGTGAAGATGCTAGGAGTTTCCTTAACCAACTGGCAGACCGATTCACCTCAAATGAAAAGGTCGAGATTACTACACTTCTTACGAAGTTGGTAACCATGCGGCACAGTGGTAAAAGCAACATAAGAGAGTACATTATAGAGACATCTGAAAGTGCTCACTTAGCATTTGATTCTGAAAGTACGAGCAAGAAGCGAAAGAGGATCAATAACAAAGGAAAAGGAAAGCAAACTGGAGATTCTGGAGACAAACTTCTCAACTTTGTTAGTTCAGAAGTCAATTTAGCTATTGTACCCACTGACACTTGGTGGATAGATACTGGTGCTACTACTCACATAAGTGTCACTATGCAGGGTTGTCTTAGGAGCCGACTTTCGCTTGATGGTGAAAGATACATCTATACGGGGAATGGAAAGAAGGCTGTAGTCGAGTCTATTGGTGTTTTTAGGCTTTATTTAGGAACTGGTATCTATTTGGATTTGGAAAATACATTTATTGTACCGTCTTTCAGACGAAACTTAATTTCGATTTCTTGTTTGGAGAAATTAGGTTATTCTTGTTCATTTGGAAATGAAATGTTTAGTATTTTCTTTAATTCAATTTTGATTGGTAATGGTTCCTTGGTTGATAAGCTTTATAAATTAAACACCATTTGTCACGCCCCGAGACCCAGGAGCCGCTGTTCCAATATAAAATCGGACAGCACCTCCCCTGTCCGGCGGACAACTTATACATACATATGACATAATAGACAACACACGCAGTATATATTTGGCCTCAGGCCTCCAAAATAGATAAACACGACCTAAAAGTACCAGACAACTAAGTAAATCATACCTGACTGCGGACCGGTCCGACTTACGATGAAACAACCAATACACAAACCCCTTAGGTTACAAAACAACACTCCCAAGACATATACAAATCCAATAACTGAATATGAAAACATAGACACTACTAAATACAAAACAAACTTTATTGTCGCGATGGGTAGGGACTGGCTGCTGGGCTCTTCTGGCGACTCCAAGTATTTCAACCTGAAAATAAATATATATGGCAACGGTGTGAGTCCATAAACTCAGCGAATACCCAGCAGATATGCTTAGAATGTTATACTAACAATAAGAGTTCCGCTAATAAAGTCTCATATCAACAATAGGGAAAGACTAGTACTGAAAATACTGAGGTAGATACATATTAGAATCCAGCTAACCTGAAAAGAGGGTAATAAATACCAATGGAATACCAATAGACATATAATCTCAGATAACAAGTCTCCAGAATATGCATGTCAAACAAGTGCAGAAATCAAGTGCAGCAAACAATGCACGATGCAAAATATGCACATGGTGCAATGCCATGGTCACCCCCTAACTCTAGTCAAGCCACCGAGACAGGCGATACTGTGTCGGCCGAGTGAGTAGAGCTGTGACACTGTCCACACTCTGCCATCACTGCTCCTGAGTGACCGAGAGGACAAGATGCTGGTGGAGCTATCGCTCCGCCCCATGTATATATGGGGGAGATATCTCTCTCATCTTCTCTGGTCTATGGGTAGAGAAGGGATCCCTGCTTGCTACCACGCTCCGAAACCACTACCCCTGAGCGGACGAGCGGAGCAATACAGAGCAAATGCACACACCCAGCGGTATCCACTAACCCATGAGTGGCCGTGTGTGCATATCATGTGCCGGAAGACGATTAGGCTCAACCACAAGGGAGTCGCTGATCGCCGGCATGCAACAATGCAAGGATGGTGTATGATAGATACACATACCTCCCTCCTCAAGTCCTCAGTATACTAAGTCTCAGTTTGAAATCCTATAACAGAAAATACCGATAACCTACAAGGTATACTGGCCGGAAACTACAGATCCCTCAAGGTCAAATGCAAGAGATACATCACGATCTCTAAGCATACATATAGATATGACAATACCTGAGACTGTATGGAACTAATAGCATAATAACCCAGGGATAAACAACCAGTATCCAGAACAAGTATAATAACTCAGGAATAACTAACAAGTATCCAGAACAGGCATAATAACTCAGGGATAACTAACAGGTATCCAGGACAGACATAATAACTCAGGGATAACTAACAAGTATCCAGAACAGGCATAATAACTCAGGGATAACTAACAAGTATCCAGGACAGACATAATAACTCAGGGATAACTAACAAGTATCCAGAACAGGTATAATAAACAGGGATAGTGTATAATCTTACTGCTATCTATAACAATCTATGCATAACAAAATGACAATATCATAAGAGATAAGTCAAAGGGTACCCGCCTCAAAAGTAACTTCGGTGTCCAAAGAGATCTCCGCATTCAGATGTCTGTATCAGTTCAAATCAATATCCTGCATCAAAGGTACAACTTAGCTACTTATACGAATGTCAAATAGCTAAGTATAACACAATCTAGCTAGGATCACCCTAATCCTAATGATTAACTTCCAATTTAAAATTTAAATACTGGAAGTTATCTAGGTAAATACCAATCAGATTAAATCCTTACTTAACTAGGGTCTAAACCCAAATCAAGCCTCCCTCACACTGATCATCATCATTGTAACATTAGTAAAAACTCAACCTCGAAAAACTAATCTAAACACTGACCCAATAATAGGATCAAATCCACCTCCACATCAGCAACCTACTGACCCAGCCAATCTAACATGGTATTATGTGACAAAGCATCAACAAGTTTACAGAATACCAATATAACCAAAATCCAAATCATATCCAGCTCCTAATAAAGCTTACGGCAGAATGAACTATCATTACACTCCTCCAAACCAAACCACACTCCATGACATACACACAACCTTACTCTGCACACATAAATAAAGCTAACTAAGGGAACACTCCCTGATCACCCACGGCAAAAGGAAAGAATTAGACATGAACATAATTGTACAAGACAACAACACACAACATGAGGAAAGCAGTAGCAAAAACCCAAACTCAACAAAGCTCTCGGCACATCAATTATATTATGGCAAAGCTGATACAAACCTCAACCCATGGCACATCAACAAGATCTAAGATCTAGGTATGCTATCAACCATTCCATCTAATGACAGAATCAAACTCCCAACCCCTTACCTGAGTTTTGCCGGAATCATGCTCCCCTGCCGAATCTAGCATAAATTAACGCCCAAGATAGAGGACACAACTCCTCCCGGATTCCGATCTGCGCTGCAAGCTCTGCCTCCCCCCAAATCTTCTAAACCCAAGGTCTTGCTTCAACCACCGAGAGGAGATCACCGGAGCTCGGCTGGTCCGGATGGCACCAGCCAGTGAAAGGTAGGAGATCAGCGGAGGAGAGGGGGCGTTTGCAATTTGGGTTGCGCGTGGTTGATGCCGTCGGCGTCCTGATCTGGGCTACGCCAATGGTCGGCGACGCGGATCGCTCAAGGGAGGGCAGCGCTCTGTGCTTCCTTCTTGTGCGTCGAAGCGGGGATGGAAGGGGAAGAGTCGACTTGGCTTCGGCGACGGCTAGGGCACGCAGAGAGGGAGAAGACAGGATCAGCCAAGGCTGCGGGTTATAAGGTGAGGGCTTTTTACATAAAGGCCCCTCAACTTTCAATAATTTTAATTATACCCTTAGGGTAAATGTTCTAGCTATTTAATCCTCCACTAATTGTAATCCACTTAATAAATTTTTAGGGATAAAATATTTATTCATTCGTAATTTAAGAGTCTACCTGAAAGCCCCTTGGGCTCCTCCCGTAGGGCCGAAAACCCTAGACTCTTTTTCGGAAAAATCCGAAAAATTTTCTGGTCCGGATTTTCAAATCGCCGTATTTTACACCATTACTCCTACAATTGACAACGTAATAATGCATAGTGTAGGTACGAAACGTAAATTGACTAACGAGAATTCTTCTATGTTGTGGCATAGGCGTTTAGGACATATATATATCCAAACAACGCCTAGAAAGGTTAATGTCACATGGAATTCTTGATTCCCTTGACATGTCAGACTTTGATGTCTGCATAGAGTGTGTTAAGGGGAAGATAACTAACAAAAGGAACAAAGGGGCTAGCCGTTGTAGTGATGTTTTGGAGTTAATACATACGGACATTTGTGGACCATTCCCTAAGGCATCTTGGAATGGACACACATATTTTATTAGCTTCATAGACGACTATTCTAGATTTGGCTATTTGTATCTTATTCATGAGAAGTCACAATCTTTGGACATGTTCAAAATTTTCAAAGCCGAAGTTGAACTTTAACTAGGTAAGAAAATTAAAGCCGTCCGATCCGACCGTGGAGGAGAATATTACGGTCGATATGATGGATCAGGTGAACAACGTCCAAGACCTTTTGCAAATTACCTTGCTGAGTGTGGGATTGTGCCTCAGTATACCATGCCTGGTACACCTAGTTAGAATGGTGTAGCTGAGCATCGCAATCGAACCCTAAAAGACCTGGTGAGAAGTATGATGGCTTTCACTTCTCTACCTGAGTCTTTGTGGGGTGAGGCACTCAAGACTGCAGTTTACCTTCTCAATAGAGTACCTAGTAAAATAGTAACTAAAACCTCATTCGAGATGTGGACGGGTAGAAAGCCTAACATTAGGCATTTATACGTCTGGGGTTGTCCAACTGAGGCTAGGCCTTACAAGCCTAATGAAAAGAAACTGGACTCGAGAACTGTTAGCTGCAATTTTGTAGGTTACTCTGAGAGATCAAAGGGGTATAAATTTTATGATCCATCTAACAGATCCTTCTTCGAAACGGGAAATGCCAAATTTATTGAGGACAGTGGGAGTGATAAAATCAGGGAAGTATCTTTTGAGGAAAGCGTTGGCAATCCTCTTATGGTCACTACTAGTGCAATCAGTAGTGGTATGGTTACTATACCACACATTATGGATATTGCACATCCAGTGAGCGTAGTGAACCAAGATATTCCCATGACATCTCTAATGCAATTGGAAGAGCCTACCACTGAAATTGAAGTATTGCCTCATATTGATGAGCAAGTACCTCAACCACCTCAAACACAAGTGCCCTTAAGGCGATCCACAAGGGAACGGAGAAGCACGAATTCTCGTGATTATGTTTATCTCCAAGAGCATGAGTTTGATATAGGGTTGGAAAGTGATCCTACATCTTTCCAAGAAGTCAAACAATGCTCTAACCCTGAAAGGTGGATTAACGCCATGCAAGAAGAGTTGAAGTCTATGGCAGACAATGACGTTTGAGAACTTGTCGAATTGTCTGAAGGTTCGAAACCCGTTGGTTGTAAATGGATATTTAAAACCAAACGAGATTCGAAGGGCAATATCGAAAGGTATAAGGCTCGTCTTGTTGCCAAGGGATTCACTCAAAAGGAAAACATTGATTATAAGGAGACTTTCTCACCTGTGTCCACGAAAGACTCCCTTAGGGTAATCATGGCACTTGTAGCTCATTTTGATTTGGAGCTACATCAAATGGACGTAAAAACTGCATTCCTCAATGGAGACATAGAGGAGTCTATATATATGGTGCAACCGGAGAACTTTGAGTCCTCAGACTCAAAGCACCTAGTATGTAGATTAAATAAGTCCATTTATGGTTTAAAGCAGGCATCCCGTCAATGGTACCGAAAATTTGATCAAGTGGTTACCTCATTTGGATTTAGAGAGAACCCGGTTGATTAGTGCATATATGTCAAGTTCAATGGGAGCAAGTTTGTTATACTTGTTTTGTACGTGGATGATATATTGCTTGCGAGCAATAATAAGGGTCTACTGCATGAAACCAAGTCATTTCTATCTGGTAAATTTGAGATGAAAAATCTTGATGAAACATCTTTTGTTCTAGGCATTCAGATCTGTCGTGATCGATCAAGAGGCATTCTTGGACTTTCACAATAAGCTTATATTGAGAAGGTGCTTATAAGGTATGACATGCAGAACTGTACACCTGGTGACACACCTGTGTCAAGAGGTGACAAGTTCAGTTTGCAGCAGTGTCCACGACTTAAACTTGAAATAAAAGAGATGGAACAATTCTCATATGCATCAGCAGTGGGAAGTCTCATGTATGCACAAGTTTGCACTCGACCAGATATAGCATTTGTAGTTGGGATGTTAGGAAGATATGTTAATAACCCAGGACCGGCGCACTGGAAAGCAATTAAAAGAGTGATGCGGTATTTGCAAAGAACTAAAAGACACATGCTCACGTATCGGAGGTCAGATCATCTAGAGGTGATTGGTTATTCAGACTCCGATTTTGCTGGATGCTTAGATAGCAGGAGGTCCACTTCAGGCTATATCTTCATGCTTGCTGGAGGGGCTATATCTTGGAAGAGCGTCAAGCAGACGCTAATAGCTACTTCTACTATGGAGGCAGAATTAGTAGCATACTATGAAGCATCCAATCACGGGATTTGGTTGCGGAACTTCATCACAGCATTGCATATCGTTGATGGCATTGACAGGTCACTGAGGATCTACTGTGATAATAAAGCTGCAGAACTTTTTGCCAAGAACAACCGCAGTTTGTCGAAGTCCAAGCACATCGACATTAAGTTTCTAGCGGTTAAAGAGAGAGTTCAGAGTTGTCAGATCATGATAGAGCACATCAGCACATATTCTATGTTGGCCGATCCACTTACCAAAGGCTTGGTGCCCAAGGTGTTTCATGCGCATGTTGTGGATATGAAAGTTCTTCTTATGGAAGAAGAACTCATCTAGTGAGAGTCTGTATTTATTTTATTGCTCTATCTTAACAAAGACAAATAATTTTTATTTTGATTATTGTACGTACCTAAAGTTCAAAATAATAATGGGAATTCATATGTTTGTTTGACGCTCTAAATATGATATCATGATTTACTACTGTTGTTTAGCATTTGGTGTTTGTAAATATGATACAGATTCCTTTTGGAATCATAAAGTTTGGATCATGATTTGCTGTTGCAGTTTAGCATAAGGTGTTTGCAAATATGATCAGACTCTTTTAAGTCGCTTTGGACCAGTGGGAAATTAATATGTACTGATCACATTTCATGTAATTTCAACTCTATACATCCGCATCTTGATCTATGTCGTTAATGACATTGGTATTGTGATTACTGTTGGGGCTTATTACGATCATATTCAGTAGTTATGACCTCTTTAGTCCTATACCAATGAAGTTAATGGACCAGATTGTTTATAGGGGTATCTTGTACCCATAAAGTTTGATATCAACTAAAGTTTTGCTTATATTTACTATACAACTCACATATAGCCCAAGTGGGAGATTGTTGGATATTATTATTATCTCTATTAGATGGACTTATTTGTAAGTTGCACAAGTAAATACAATCTGAGCCCTTAAAGTGATCTAACTTATGTTTATTGGGTTTCGGATTATTGGATGTGGGTTCAATGTATAGAATCCTTTAGACCAATCTGTTATTGTCTATGGGCTGATAACAGATTGGATTGCTATATAAAGGGGAGGTCCCCAAGGGTTTAGGTGATCTTTATGACCTAGTTTCTTGTTCCCCATTGACAAGAAACTTTACGGCGCCGTCAAGCCTAAGCCTATTGGAAGATCCTCCTTCTTCCTTCCGCTGCATCTTCTTCCACAGGGATCAAGCCGACGACGCTACGACAAGGACGATGACTTTTCAATTAGGTTCCTTGTCATTCAGTTTATATCTTATATTTTGTTATGTCATGATTTGATGAAACAATAGATCCGTGTTTATATGTCTTATATTTTCTCTTTCGAATTTTTATTTTGTTTCTAGAATTCATGTGGTTAGGAGAAAACCCAAGTTTATCAAGGATCATTCAAAGCCACTGTAAACCATGTAGAAAAAGGCTTGCACAGAGAAGAAGAAAAGAACCTCCGACGCCGACTTGAGCAAAGGGAAAAGAGGGCAACGGACACGGCAGCGCCGCAAGGGGGTGGCATCGGGCGCACGGCGACTCAACGGGGTTTGCGATCGGGGAGATCGGTGACAGTGCGAAGGAGGCTCGGTGATGAATCGGAAAGGAAAGGTGGGATCTCGACTCTGCTCGCGTGGTTTGGGCAACAGCGTCGGGCACTGAACAAAAGAAAACTGAATAGGAGGCAACAACATGGTTTGCGAAGTGGAATAGGAAAAGAAAAAGATTATAAGTTTAAGGCTATTTTGCAGTTTAGCCCTCAAACTTTCAATATTTAACAAGCATCATAAAAAACTATTTATGAACTTTATTTTTAACTCTCAGCGTTGTTAGTTAAAATAGTTTTCAAAATTTATAAAATGTTTTTCATTCTTGTTTGAAAATTTTCAAGACTCCAATGACATAAAATGAAAAAAATAAAATAAAAAGTCTTTGTTCATTGTGAGAAAAATAATTTATATATTCAATAAGTAAAATTATTTATTAAAAGAAAAATAAAATTTTGAGATAGAGAGGATCCCAGTTATGTTTAAGTTATTATTTATTAAAAAGTTTTCTTAAAAAACATAAAATAAATTGGATAATATAATTCCACCAAGTTTACTATTCGTTTATAACTGCTCATGTCAGTTTTGGGGTATTTGGAGAATAATGCTACGTTTGATAAAAGTAATCAATCTTGTAATGTAATCAGAATTACATTACAAGATTGATTACTTTATTTGGTACAGTTTTAAAACTATAATGTAATTTAATCTACATTACAAAAGTCAATAAAAGTGTTGTAATCTACATTACAAGGCCAACAACATGTAATCTGGATTACATTACAGACTCAATTGTATTACAAACTAGATTACATAACCCATACCAAACACAGCCATGTTGTTGTATTTTACACCACTAAGAGGTAATCCAAAATTAAAAAAAACAAGCAAAGCAAGATTCATATTATAAAGTCGTTTTCGATTTCCTTTGTAATTTAGTTTGTATTTTGTGGTTGTATTCTTATATTTGAGCTTGTACGAGATTTCTCTGTCTCCTAAAATGATGTTTTCATAGTGTATTTGTGTGAGAGGCCAGATCCTTGAAATAGTCACATAAATGAAATGAATACCAAATAAATTAAAGGCGTTAACGTTCTTGTGGGTGTTTCAAAATATCCACTACAAATTAAGTTCAAAGAAGCAAAGCACAAGCTATTTATTCCCCCCTTTAGCTCATACCGGTCCCAACGATATCATGATCATACGATCTCGTCTACTTTTATTCTATGTTTATCATTTCATCTCGTTATACTTTTTGAGGCTCCACGATGAGTTAAGCATTAGAGAGACTTCACTAGGTAACTCCCAGTGAGTCTTTTGACCCGTGTTAATCTCCGTAGGAATCAACCATGTCATGAGAAGAAAGTGAGGAAAAGACTTCGAAATTATCGTTTTTCATGCCGAGTTAAATTTTTACCGTCGCATCATTTCGGTGAAATTTCTTGATTGGTACACGATTCTAACGACTTATTTATATATACATGTAGTCATCTGACTAATCGAATGATGTACCAAAATATAATCGTTGGATGTTAATCTTTTTGTTTGATCAACTAACTAATTGAATGATAGAAGGTCAGTTGACTGACCAATTGGTTGAATCCCCAATAGAAATTTTTTATTTGTATAGAAATTTCATCCAATCTACCTCTAGTTGACTACCTGAGTAACACTTAACTGACCCACTTTTGCTTAGCTCACTCAAAAGCCTTCAATTGAGTTGATGATAAACTACAATTTAAGACCATAGTCACTAATCAAAGCCTTTTTAACTAAATGAGTGTTTGAGAGAGCTTCTGCTAGTGGCTTTTTAAATTCTAATTATATAGAAACACTTTTGAGTATTTGTGAATGTCAGATTCTGCTTTAACTTTTACAACTTTTACTCAAAAGTTGGAAGCAAGAATTTAATATTTTTTTCTGCTTCTGCTTTTTTGTTTATGGTCTAAAATTAAAAGTTGACATTTATACCCTTAATAAATTTATCGTTTTACATAATTACCACTACACTTTTAAATAAAATTTTATATTTTTATATAATTTATATTTTTAGAATTTTTTATACATATTTTTATAAATTTTATCATTTTTTATATTTTTATATTTATTAATTTTATATATTTTTTTAACATATATGTTATAAAAAAATTAATTTTGATATAATATTCAAAATATAATAATAAATATATAAAATATTATTGATGGTATATCAAAATTATATTTAAATAATTGAAAAAAGTTAATTTATATAGTTTAAAGATATTATTATCATTTAACTAAAAATTAAGCTTGAAAATAATTATTTATCAAATATTCAAATTTTATCTTGCATCGACTATTGGCTTTTATTTTCAGCTTTAGCTTTTCACTGACTTTGAGTTAATTTCTATCACCCTGTTTGGAAACTTTTTAAACAAAGGAATTGAATTTAATTCCATCAAGAATTGAATTCAATTTCTCATGTTTGAAATGATTTAGTAAATAACAGAATTGAATTGAATTCCTTGATTTGTAATCTATCAGAATTGAATTCAATTCTTATATTTTTACCATTTTATTCTTCATCTAAAATGACGATAAGTGAGAAATAAGGACTATTTAGTAATTTTCATTTATCAGAGCAATTTCCTTCACAAATCAGATCTCTTTAGGTCTGATTTGTTTTGAAGGATTTGAAGAGAATTCAATTTCAATTCCTTATCAATTCCTAGCTGAAAATGTGTTCCAAACGGTGGAATTGAATTCCAATTCATGAAGGAATTCAATTCCACCCCTTTCCAAACAGGGTGTATAAGAATCACTTTTCAAGAAGCAAAAGCTCTCCCAAACATTCCCTAAGTCCTAGCTTACACTAACTTTTGCCCCTGGGACTATGGTACAGCGGAATGACGACTAGTTGTCATCCCAAGTATCCGCAGTTCAATCCCCAAATACGGTATATTTTAAAAAAAAATCTTTCAAATGGGACGCGAATCCTGGGATGTTGAGCTTCTGGATCGCCCACCGTGAGCGCTTCCCGATTTATCCTGACAGCTGATAAAAACTTTTGTAGGGCCGTACCGATCCTCTAAGATTGAAAAAATCTCGTTAATCAATATTTAGCTTACACTAACTTTTAATTTTGATCCAACAGCTTACCCCAACATAGGTAAACACATGTTAAAATGTAAATACGAAACTCTAATATACTCTTTGGTATGCATCATTCTCTCTTATTTGAATTTTAAAATATATAAACCCATCTAAAAAAAACCATTTGACCTTATAAAAATTGATATTAACATGGTCTATTTGACTAATAATCTACTCGATTAGATTATATTTGAGATGGATTGAAAATATTATAATTAAAAAATGAATTTAAAATTATAAAATTCTCAAAAATATATTAACTTTCAGATTTCAAGAAAGTATTTATTTTTCATTTTACTCTCCCGCCTACCACTTACCAGTGTGATGTTACTAAAAAAAAATTATTATGGTGTTAGATTTCAAATAATAATACTATTATAGTACTGTATTTTAAATATTATGTGATAAAAGATAATTCGTTCATCCTTAACGTATTCATCAACTTATGCTATGATCAATATAAAAGAGATAAATCACAGGGACTACTAACCTGAATATTATGGTTAGCGTGTGAGAATATGAACATATTGACTTTGTCAGATTTTAACTTCTAACTCCAAGATAATAATATTATACATATTAGTCATCAGTTTATCTTGAAAGAATTATTATATTTTAAATATTAGTATCATGATTGTGTTGAATTTAAGATTATACAGTACCAAGTGATGTTGAATTTTGAAATGTATTATGTTATGTTGTATTTTAAAAATTAAGATTATAATAATATCATTTTTTAAAATTTAATATCACAGTAATATTATTATTTAAATGCATTATCACAGTAATTGGTGAGAGAGGAATAAAATAGAAAATAAATTTATTTTTGATAAATGTTAGGAATTTTATAATTTTAAATACCTCTTTAGTCAATCTATTCTAAACTTTTTAATTTTGGGAGGTGTGCTCATTTGTTAGGGATCAATTTTTAACTTTTACTAAGTGATTGAAAATTTTATAAGTATATTAAAAAAATTATTTCAAGTGTTAAAAGCTATTTAGTTTAACATTATTAAAAAATTATTTATAAACTTTATTTTTAACTCTCAGCGTTGTTAATTAAAATAATTTTCAAAATTTATAAAGTGTTTTTCATTCTCGTTTGAAAAATTTCAAGGCTCCAATGACATAAAATGAAAAAAAAATAAAAAGTCTTCCTTCATTGTGAGAAAAAGAATTTATATATTCAATAAGTAAAAATTATTTATTAAAAAAATAACTAAAATTTTGAGATAGAGAGGATCCCAGTTGTGTTTTAGGAATTATTTATTAAAAAATTTTCTAAAAAAATATTAAATAAACTGAATAATATAATTCCACGCGGCTGCGGAAAAATTCAATTGTCGTTACAATAATTTAATTAATTAAAATAGTCACGAATAAATGAGAAAATATATAATAATATTTTTTAAAAATAAGATAGTTGATAAATAGAAGGCCTAAATAAAAGGCCCATTAGAAGCCCACAATTGTAATGATAATCACCAATTCGCTGCATCCGTGTCCATCTTCCGCTTCCATCACCGTCGAGATCTCTCCTACTCTTGTGATCGTTTCGCTTTCTTCTCGATTCTTTTTCTATATAAGAAGTTCTAAGCCACAGAGAACCAAAGGCGAAGGAGAAAGGAGAAGGAGAAGAAGAAGGAGAGAAGAGCGAGGGAGGAAGAGATGATGTCGAAGAAGAAGGCTTCTATGACCATGACGCTTAAGGATTTCCATGGCGGTTCCATCCCTTCCCAACTCGTCCTCCCCTCCGCGCCAGGCAGCAACATCAACAACGCGTACAAGTTTTCTTTGTTCCTATTACGTATTGCTTTTGGCTTTTCAGAGTCGATTCAAGGGGAAAACTGAATCTTTCTTCCTTTTCATTCTCCTCTTGTGCAGCTCCGCCAGACCGAACGATCGACCTGGCGCTTGGGGCATCGGTGCACCCTCCGGCGCTGGTAGGTCCGACCTTCAAAGTCACCACTTTCTCCGGCCCCGTCCTGGATCCGCGGGCGCCGGTTCCGCCTCTGCCCGCGCCCTCGACGAACGGCCCGCTGTGTTCCTCTCACACCCGCCGCACATCGGCAGGCACTTTGATGAGGATGAAAGGAAGCCCTTCGACGCCTCCTCCGTTCCCCGACGCATCGCCGCTCCAGACGATACCCTCCGATCCCCTGCCCGCTCAGATCTGAGCCCAAGCACCCCATCTTGAGCCCGATAGTTCCCTCCCCTGTCGTCGCCCCCGTTCCTCTCCCTTCCCCTTCCCCTGCTCCTGTTTCTCGCTCTCCTCCTCCCTCCAGCAACGTGGGCTCTGCGTGGGGTCCGAAGAAGGAAGTCGGAAGTGATCAGCCGCCTTCTTTACCGACTCAGCCTGTATGGTCGGCATCGAGGCTTGCACAGGCGAGCGCAGTTGAGAAGGTATCATCGGGCAGATGGCATTTAAAGTCCCCAGAGGTGGAGACCATTAGACCCCATGAAAGAGAAGAGTTGGAAAGGAGATTCGGTGAGACAGGGCGAACTGAGGATGGCATCGATCGCGATCGAGATAGGGAGAATCCAAAATCAGCTTCATTGGCGGTGGCCTATGCAGAAGTCAAGGAGAGGACTTTACCAGGTTCTTATCCGGCTAGGGTACATCGGGCAAGATCTCCAATGTACCCTGAGGTGAACGAGAAACAAACTACAGGTTACTTGATTGAAGGTGTTCGACCAGCTTCCAGTGATGGGATGTTCACTGGGCCAAAAGTACATGAAGAGGAGGTGCTAGAGCGTCCAAAGTTAAAGCTCCTCCCACGAAGAAAGCCACTGGAATCTTTAGATATGCAAATTAGGGATTTTGATGACAAGCAGGTATCCCCTAAGTTAAATTTTCTACGAGTCTGAAGTCCTATCTATAACATGTAATTTTTATTTGGCACTTGTGTAGGCATATCAGGTATCCACGAATTTAGTGCAAGTTCAGAATGTCCATGAAATGCATGGCAATTCGAATTTGCCAAAACCAGGGCCAGCAGGAGCAGATGAAGGAAATCGAGCAATTGAACGTCCCAGATTGAATTTGAAGCCTCGTTCACATCCTATTGAGCAAACTGAAGGAAATGATAACAAGGAGAGGTCGGGATCTCATTTTATACTGAACTTGTGATCTTATTATCTCACATTGTTACATGCACGATGTCTATTCATTTGTTTGAACCTTTTAGTAGCTTTTTATTTGAGTCCTTTTGCTTTCCTGCTGATTAACTCTGAGTATTTTACAACAGCCTTGATTGTCTTGTCTTTCTATTTGAATTTTGTTTAAACTAACTTTTGAAACTATCATGTTGGTCAAAGTCCTAAATTTCATATCTAAGACAGATGGATTTCACACTATGGATGATTTATTTCAGCTGCTAGTTTACTTTTTAGATCATGTTAATTGATTGCTTTGAAAATATGGATGGAAAAACTGAAAACACTTTGAGGGATTCAGTATGAAGATTTTTATATGATGCAATTATTTGGTTTCTAGATAAAAAGAAATTGTGAGTACCAACATTTGGCATTGACTACATGGATTTTATTGGTCATTGAATTCTATGCAAAACAATTTCTCTGGTAATATCCAGATTTATAAATGATCACCTAACTTTACCATAAACACCGTTAAGATCTATTAATGAACATTTTGACATAATTTCATTTTTCTCATCTAGGCTTGAGACCCACATGAGTGGTGTTGAATTCTATATAATAATAGTGAGGAGTTAATTAACATAATGTTATTCTCTAGTTATACTTTGTAAACCATAGATATTTGCCTTCTTGATTTAGGATCAAACCAAGCCTCAATTGTCGTTACTCTAAAACTTGGTGATGGGGAAGAAGTGTTTCTCATGTATCATTTTATTCATCCAGCCATGTTTCAGTTAGGGTTAATCTTGTAATCTTCATACTAGATTACTAGTTTATAATTATTTTATCATTCCTTCAGCTTTTTAATGCTTTTGATATTATAATTTGTACCTCAACGCTACCATGTGGTCTTGTTTCTGTGTTTTTATCTAGGTACATGATGTATCATTCCATTCTGAAGTCATGCTAGGAATTTGTCATTACTACCCTGCATTTCTATACTTCCATAAAGTTATTTGGAGTGATTCCTTTGACCGAATTTAAATGCCAAGGACCAAAAAATATTAGTGAACATTAAGGCACCATGTTTTTGTTTGTTATATCTCTCTCCAGTTGAATGGTTTTAGTGACCTGATCTGGTCTATATATTTCTTCTCCTACCCAGTGTCTTGGAATTGCTCCTCTGGCAATTCCAAGAGAAAATAAATTCTCTTTACATAGACAAAGATCTAAAAATTTGATTCTTCTACTTGGATTGCAGTAGAAAGGAATAGTTCGTTTTCTTAGGATTGAACTACATGTTTCAAGCATGATAATTTTCCATTGAAATATTTAACAATCAAGAAACAAATTTGTCACTGGAAGAAAAAGTCTCATTAATGTACTTTGGATTAAAAAAATTACCCAAATAGTTCCTCTATATGTTAACATTATAGAAACAAACCAAAAAAGGATTCCAAAATGATTAATTTTTTAAACTCTTTCTGATAGGGAGGTTATGTTTTGGTAGGAATTGGTATTGCTCTAAAGTTAGCAGACTTCATATAATTGTGGCAAACATGGCTTATGGTGACGATTAGTATTTCTCAAAAGTTCTAACAACTTAAGTTTATATAAATGTTATTAGTCCTTTATTGGTTCAAATGGATTATATTTCAAGTCTAATGTACTAACACATTTTGAAGAAGGGAGGTCATTGAATAGTAGATCGACACTTGCATAAGTACATATGCCAAAATAAAAACTAGAAGAAAACCAGCAATTTCATCTGATTTGACCTAAGCTAAGGTCTAAATCCAATGGATAGACAATTGTGTCAAAGGGATCACAAATGATTAATAGACCACAAATCATTATGAGGTAATAAAACAGCATCTAGCAATTGGCAGTTGTTCACACCATTGTATGACAGGGAATTCAGTTTAGGTAAAAATGATACTGAAGAGCAATCGCATACCTTGTCTCGTTTAACTCTTTGAATAACCCTTTGAACACCAGCCATCAAGTTGAAATCACATAAGCACATGAAAACCCCCACACTATTTTGCAAACGAGACTAAATTAACTAATCCCATCTTTATCATTCTCTTAGGTAAGTGGTTTATCAGTTCAAACCATTATTGCATAATGCCTGCATTTCATCAATAACCATGTTATTTAATCTTGTGCATCTTAGATCATCCAATGATTTGATGCAGAAGGTGGTAGGAGATGGAATGAGAAATGGAGATTTTGGAAGGAGAGGAGGAACATGAACACTACATTCACTCATAGAATTTTAAAATCTTAAAAGGAAATATAAGGACAATATCTTATTTCCTTGGTTCCACATGTGGCTGTTTTACAGTAAAGGTATAAATGTATGCCTTATTTCATGTTGACATTCTTAATCCACTGTATGTGATGCTGAGTGGAATGATTGTTCATCTGTTAATTCATAATCAATGCCTTCTGCTTTTCTCATTTTACACAAACACATTAATTCATTACACTTTAGAATCTCTCCTAGAATCTTTGATGATATTCACTGATTTTGAACCATGATATTTTTGCTTTACTGTAGGAAAAATGTTTTTGGCGGAGCACGACCACGAGAACTTGTAAGTTTCATCATTTATCTACTTATGGAACTTTTCTTAGTCCCAATTCAGGATGGGCTCCTTGTTTCTGTTACTTCTAAAACTTTCTTTTAGGTATGCAACTTGTAATCATAATTTTGCAGGTTTTGAAGGAGCGTGGCATAGATATTGCATCTAATGAGGCTGACATGATCAAATCACCAAACAGGTAGTAGCTGTCTGTTTCATCTTGTTGCTTGTTTCCATATATTATATTTATTGAAAGATTAATGACTGCTTGTTTATATTGAAGAGGCATTTCATCGTCAGATTTACACTCTTTAGTTTATAGGACACTTTTTAGTTTATAAGAGTTAAAACATTACTACACATAAACAATAGTATTACTGTAGAAGGCAACTTTGCTACTGTTTTCCAACCTATTGCCTCTTTTGTAAACTAGCTCCTGTAACTTGGATCTCAAATATCCTTATAGAGTTGTGGTTCAGCAAGATCAAGAAATTATGACTAGCAGATTCACAATTCAAATGTTTGTACTACATTTAATAGTTTTTTTATCTGACAATACTACACAAGACTCCGAAATGCTATTAACATCGATAAAATTGAAAGTGACGCAACACAATTCAATTCTGTAAATTAGTGGCATGGATGGACTTGCTTACAAAGTAAATTAACTTTAGAAAACTTATACGTTACTTCTTTGAAGAGATACCTTAATTTTAGACTACAATTTTTTTAAAGACAGAATTTGTTTTAACAATGGAGTTTGTTAGGCACCTTTGAAAGCACATTTATCTTTGTATATTTCTCACTTCTGCAAGGGCCAAGAATGACCTTCCTAAAATCGATTCCAAGATGGAGTCCAATTCATCGATCCAACTTGGAGAAAGAGCTGATAGGCTGTCAGTTGGGCAAAAGACCGTAAAGGATCTGGACAACCGAGGCTATCACCCAGATAATGAGAGAGTAGATGTGCAAAGCTCTTCATGGAGAAATGATAACAGGAAGAATACTAGAGACATTGACAGATCATTTGCACAACCTCGTGCTGATGTTGACAATTGGCGTAAGCCTGTTGAGGATCCAAAGCCTGAAGTTCCAGCACCTCGATTCAGCAAAGGTGCCTCTGCATTGGAGCTTGCTCAAGCATTCTCAAGGTCTGTTTCTGATGCAAGGCCAGAAAACAAGATTAGTACCCAGAGGAACATTTCTGCTCAGAATCAAATTCCTTTTTCCCGCCTTGCTGGTAACAAGGAGCTCTACTCAGGAACCACACATCGGCAGATTAACGGCTACTGATCTATTGTTCGGTGCAAACTAGCAGATGAATAGTTACTTCCATTGAAATAGGTTTGATCCAGTCGACCATCTTCTCTGTCAGCGTCCAGTTCAATTTACCTCTTTCTATATCTACGGCGATCAGATGGTGGCATGATGCAGTAGGATGTATTCCCCTGGCAAACATTATTTAAAAACTTGATCCGAAATGAAGCGATGAGTAAAGAAGTCATGCTACTAGACATTGTTTTATTTTTGTTTCCTTTTTACCACTTTTTATCTTTGTTTTTTTTTTGAAATCCTTTTCAATTGAGATCTTTCATAGTATTAACCACTGCAGAGAGAATATTTGCATCGAGGTGAACTTTCAGACTTTTTCTTGGGATTGGAATACATGCTGTCTGGTGCTTGAAAATCAGTCATATAGGAAATGATAGTCTGGTTCTGCTGCTTTTATTTACATGGTTCAGAAATTCAAATCTTGAGGAATCTAATTCCATTCATGGATAGTAAGAACAGCTTACTAAAAAAGCATTTGCATCGGGTTCCTACTGATCCAGCCAAAATATTCTACTGAGCAGATTGATATTCTGTATCTGGACAACCAGCATCAGCCATGCAACAGGCACATAGTTGTATTGACCTTGAAAAATCCAAACTGCTGACTCATTTCACTACAAAATATTTCAAGCACAAGAAACATTTCAGAATGCCCCCTGATTACAAGTTTGGGAAACTTATGAAAGAACATTGGTTGTGTGATCATACTTTTATCTTTTGATTTGCTAACGAGGCTACAAAATTGGGATAGTTACTTTGTTTTCATTGTCCTCCTGGTCTGTTTTGGCTTTCAATTCATCTCTTGAAAAAGAAAATGCTAGTTGTTTCGGTTGAGATACTTGCGCACGATCATTACGTAGCATTAGTAGTATTGAAGACACTGTTGGAGTAAAAGGTGGTAATGTTTAGAGACTGGATCCAGAAATTAGAGTTGGATGAGCTTGAACTCAATAGAATAAATTATATATTATCTCTAATCTCTAATGAGGATAGCTTCAAAATAATAATTAATCACTACTCAAGCTAGAAAATAGTATAACTACAAACAACGAGTGAAAAAGGCGAAAGTACACAACTCAAAGAGGAAAATGTTTATTACATCAAAAATCTCACATCTAAATCAAGACTTCATTGATTCACAGAATTACATAATAAGTGCTAAATTAACATTTTAAAAGAAGTACTTGAGGGTATATGGTAGGCAAAAAGAAAGTCAATAGAATTTAACATAGTTTGCTAAGTGAAATAAATACTTGTTTAATAAGATGTTTGAGATCATAAACATGAGTTTTTGAAGATACTCGATCATAAGCTTCAATCTCAGAAATTAAGGATTGCAATTCAATTCCCATTTATCAAAATCAACTACAGAAACTAAATTAATTTATATAATTTAAAAAAATAAATAGTATTCTAATTTCTAAATTCGCATACATACAAAAGAATACATCAGAGAAATCAAATAACCAATTAGAAGCATAGTGATTAGTGATGAGGATTTAAGGGGTTAAACCTGGACTAGTGAGATCACATCCTTAGTAGTTAATTCCACGCATCAATTTTAGAATTTGACTGAGCAAAAGAATCCAATTAAGCAACTCAAAACATAAAATCCATCTTACAAGAGAACCACAAACATCAGAGCATGTTAGGAAAGATCATTTTTCCCAAATTACAACCGAAAAGGATAAATTAAGAAAAATTCATTTTCGCAGCAATCACGCACAAAACCAAGGTCATTGCAATGACAGCATGCGTGAGACCAACTCACACAAAACCAAGGCAGCAACCGCGACAACGGCCATGCGAGTTGGTCTCGTGCGCTGCCGAGACAGTGGCCTTGTCAGCGGTCAAACGACTTGATTGCACCGATGGACATGGTGGGTGTCGCAGGAGGTGATCTCAGCAGCCAACAGGGCAACAGGTTGCAGATGATAGAGAAGATAAGAACAAAATAGAGATTGGAGAGTCGCGTCCTTGTCCTCAGAGAGAAGATATACAAAAAGAGCAAAGAAATTAAAAGAATACATTAACGAATTAATCGTCCCTTAAAAAATTTTCCTCAAAATTTTTTTTGACTAAATATAGCCCTAGTGTATATCCATCTATGGTAATGTTCATCTTAGGCTGTCAGTATTGCCGGTCCTCCAACTATATATAGATAGATAAGTCGCGGAAGATATTTTATCCTAGTATAATGATTTTTTGCATGGAGAAGATAAGTAATTTGCAT